>BDIP01000904.1:0-13765 GCA_003568945.1 Kipferlia bialata
CACACACAGTCAAGGTGGAACCAGGCATTGACAGGGATGCAGAGAGGGTGGATGTGGGACATGGAGGTATGTGTAGTGTGTAGCATGAGGGTAGTGTATGGGTGACATGTCTCTCTCTCTCAGCTTGTCATACCAACATCCTGTAATACAGGACCTGTATACAATAGTGTAGCAGTGATCTCATACACAGACATACATGCACAATCAGGGGTGGATGCTGTAGATGAACGTCACACGCAACCACCCCCTCAGTCTGAGGGGAAGGCACTGGAGACATACCACCAGAGTCTAGTGGCAGAGGTGAGTGTACAGGTAGCGTGTAGACACACTGAGTAATGCTCACTTCGCAAAAAACTATATCAGAGAGATCAGGCTGATGCCCAGAATGCTGCTCTGCGTCAGAGACACCAGGAGTGCACGAGAGAACTGCAGTGTCAGAGAGAGCTCTATGACACACGCATTGCCTCTCTCTCCCAGTCTCTCACTGACCAAGAGAGAGAGCACAAGGCTGAGGTTCAGAGACAGAGAGAGGTGTATGAGGCTCGTATTGTCTCTCTCTCCAAGCTGCTCTCTGACAGTGGAGCAAAGAACAAGAGCCTATCTGACTCCCTCTATGTCTCTAATGATATGTGCCGAAGGCTGGCCCAAGAGGTGTTGAAGGTACGTTTTCACAAAATGTATACTTGATGAGTTCGTATCTGTAAAACCACTTTCTAACTAGTGTCAGACCGCATATATACATACTGTTTGTGACACTATCCTAACCCTCTTACACAAGCACCGCCTGTCAATCCCTCAGAGGGAGACAAGGGAACACAGCATGCAGTCCCAGATACTACAGCTTCAGGTTTGTAATAACGTAGCACTATATTGCATTTATGTGTATGTTCTTTGAACTTAGGAGCCTCTGGATATCTGATTATGAGGAATACCGTGTAGACTACAATTGCAACTCACAACAGGCTGAGTTGTCAAGGGTCAGAGCAACAGAGGGACACTCGTCTCCAAGGTGTGTTAGGGTTTGTGTGTCCATGTACTCCCGTACTAATGGGTACTCTTCACTCACAGCACTCACACCAAGGTCACCTCAGAGAAAGAGGCCTGCTCCTTTACAACTGCAGAGTGACGCTCTCGTGCAATCTAGACCAACCGTGATAGACACATGCTCTACAGCCACAGTGTCACAGCCAGAGCAGTCAGTGTATGGACAGGCACCAGAGAGAACCATGTCTAGAGTCTCTAGACAGTCTAGAGACACTGTCACTGAGAGTGTCACTGAGAGTGAGGGAACCAGACCTGCTTTTGTTGGTGATGTTTATATGGATGGAGAGGGTGATGAGGAGAACCAGCATTCTACCTCTGATGAGAGCTATGCGATGGAAGGAAACCAGTCTCCTTCAGAGCCAGACACATCCCCTTTCCAGAGGTCCACTAGCCCCACAGCAGAGAGTGTCATTCATGTCGATACTGTGCTGGGACACGACACATCCATACCCTCAGCAGTTGTAGCACGGAGGCAGAAGGAGTGGGACAAGGGACTGGCTTCCCTTACGCAGTACCTTGAGACACACAACACGTGGCCAAGCAGAAGTGACAATCGCCGCATATCAGACTGGACTTTCAGGCAGCGGAAGCTACACAGAAACGGGAAGCTCCCCGAAGACTGTGTAGCCGCTCTGGATGAGCTAGGTATTGACTGGAACCCCTACAGGGTGCCACCTAAGCTGTGGACCACTAGACTAGCAGAGCTCCAGAAGTACCTACGCCACCACGGGACTTGGCCATCCTGGAGAAAGGGTCCGGTAGGGACGTGGGTAAACAGCCAGCGTTGTGCTTATAGGTCAGGCAAGCTTTCCGCAGAGAGAGTGTCAGCTCTGGAGGAGTTGGGTATTGACTGGTCCCCAAGTCAAAGCACCTAGGATGCACCAAGCGCAAGTCAGTGATCCAATGTGGACACGAATTGCCAGCAGAGCCACAAATTGGTGTGTGGAAGAACATAGAGTAAATACAATTTCAATCCTCCTATTGGGAACACTCTGCCCTCCATATGGGACCCATTATACCAATCATGACAATACGTCATCTATTACAGACAGTGTCTTTGTCTCTACTCGACACTCCACAGATCCTCAATGCTGTATCCCTCTGCAAGGGACTCGATGCACAGACCGAGCTCGGGACTGGAGTCAAGAACAATGGAGAATGGAAGAGAAACCAATAGTAATGAACTATTATAGTATATACTGCCAATGACAAGATGCACAGACCCAGCTCGGGACTGGGATCAGGGGTCAAGAATAGAGAACAGAATTGAGAATAGTATTGTTATAAGAGAATAATACATAGACCTACACATATATATACCTGAAGACTGGGTCTCTCTCCTTGGTGTCCTCCCCACTGGTGGTGGAGTACCTGGGGTTAGACAGTACAGCAGACCTATTAACCACAGTGAAGTGAATACATGAGAGACCGCATGATAACTTGTTACTAGGCCTCAACAACTAAGAGAATGCGAGAGAGAGTAGGTACTCACAACACCACTGTATATATACTATTCAATATCAGTTCTTAACAATACATATGATCTAACCTTGCCAGGATGTCCTGCTTCATTAATACATCTATATGTACATATATATAAATATATATACTAATATATATATCTATACATTGTCTAACCTCGCCAGGACGTCCTGCTTCATTAATACATCTATATGTACATATATAAAGTATTCTTTTTACATTTGTATATATATAGAGTATTATATATATCAACATATAATCTTACCTAGCCAGGATGTCCTGCTTGTGTGCAGCCTCAGGTGCGCCAGGCAGTACCTTAGGGTAAGAGACCACAAGTAATACGATAAGCACTATATACTTGCTGTACTATATCAACTATGTATATATTTCCTGTATACTCTTTCACTGTACACCTGCTCTACTATCCTGCCTGGCTGCATCTGCTCAGAATATACTTCTACTCGATACTATTTCTACACGATATACCTGCTCCACAATCATGTCTGGCTCCATCTGCTCGGTATACTATTTCTTACTCGATACTATTTCTACACGATATACCTGCTCCACAATCCTGTCTGGCTGCATCTGCTCCGTGACTGATGCCAGATCTGCTGGGCCACTCTCTGTGACTGCCCTGACTCCATACTCTGGCTTCACATTGGCAGCCCTGCACATCTGGATGATCTCGGCAGCTACAGTGTTCAGCCTAGTATGAGAAGACATATATACATTTACATTGATATAGTGTAGTATTGTATGTATATGTTCAGCCTAGTATGAGAGGACATGAATACATATTTCACTATATCACTATACACCTTGTGGCTGGGTCTATTCTGAAGCCCATTGAGAACTCGGACCCCTCTGCCTGGGAGGCAAGGACAAGGGCAGGGCCGATGCGGGTCTTCCTGAACAATTAGGAATAGCACTATTCATAGTGGATATCCATATAGTACATACACTATAGTACAACATGGTTACTCATAATGTACATGGTATACTGTATGTGGTACTCATACCTTACACCCACGCTGTCCATGGCCACATAGGGTATGGCCACATATAATGCATACACTATACACAATCAATATATATATGTGCATATATACATATATATGTATATATATCAATACCTTACACCCACGCTGTCCATGGCCACATAGGGTATGGCCACGTTGAAGTTACCAGAGGCCTCGGCATACCAGATAACACTGCTTGTCAGATGTGTACATACATATACATACAGAATTGAGTAAACACTAATACATATATGTATGAATATAGTAACCGGAGGCCTCGACATAACATATGACCCTAGAGTGAGATATACATACATGTAGAGAGAGAGACTAAGATAGAGAGAAAGAGAGAAATATAGTAGTTACCAGAGGCCTCGGCATAACCGATGACCCTAAATTGAGAAGTGTATATATAAAAGATATATATAGAGGCGAGAGAGATAGAGAGAGAGGGTGGGAGGGGGGGGGGGGGGGGGGGGTATTAACGGCGTGTATACAGAGAAGACAGCCCAATTGTACATATGATAGATGAAGCATTATGAATGTGTACAATACTCTTATGTACATATATATATCCCACTCACATCTTCTTCTTGTCCTCCTTGTCGGATGTCATTTGGAACACCTTGCCGCACATGGCGTAGTGGATGCCTGGGGGTGAGAGGTAGGACATATATCAGCTAGTCAGTGAAGTAGGATACGTATGCCATGAGCAAACCACACTTGGAGGGAGAATCAGCAAAGAGATACGACTACCTCCACACAATGACCCTCTATGAAGAAAATACCAACACACAACACCAACTACAACACGACACCGCCCCTACTAACATGGAAAGTCACCATAAACCAATCTGAGGGAGATACGTCCAACATCCAATCTCTGGCATATGGTAGATGACTCACCCTGGCTCTCAAAGAACTCCTTGTTGAGAGACTTGTCGTACTGGCCCTCCTTGCCGCTCCCGAGGGATGTCACGATGTTGACCTGCAGCTGGGCGCCCTTGGAGGTGTCCAGAGGCTGCTCGTCGTTGCGGCTGAACCTCAGCACAGCCATGTTGATGTCAAGCTTGGCATCGATGCTGGCGTCTGCAGAACGCAGGTCAAGGCGGGACACGTCGTCAAAGAACTTGCCGGCAGTGTCTGTGCCCTGCACCTGCATCATCTCGGAGAAAATGGTGTCCTGCTGCATCTCTGAGTCACTCACTGCAAGAAAGGGCAGACTGGGCCAGATGAGGCTGGAAATCAAGGGGTGCAGGGACCTAAACTCCAGTTTTACGTTTTTCCGATTTAAAGTTGTCCTTAATTGCGAAATGAATTGGTCCCAACGGTGTGAGCAATCAAGAGCCAATCCACTTTTCTAACGCAGCAATGAAGGTCCTCCTTCTCGCCTGTGCCTTCCTAGCCATGGCTGCGGCCACCCCTGACTTCAAGCAGTGGCCCAACCTGCTTGAGGTGTCCACCCGGCCCTGGCTGTACGAGATGACCCAGCAGTACGGTTACCTCATCTCTCTCTCCAACGTTCCCGACGCTGAGCTCGATGCCATCCAGGCAGACGGCATCACAGCCCTCTACGCCCTCGGCATGTGGTCTCTGGGACCCTACGGCCTGGCACACGACAGGACAGACCCCGGCCTGCTCTCCAGCTATGCCCAGGTGGACAAGTTGGGTGTTACCCTCTATATATTAGCCCCATACACCCACTCACTGACCCCAGACCCTCCCCGACTACACTGTGGACGACATCATCGGCTCCTGCTTCGCCGTCACCTCCTACACCATCAACCCCGAGGTACTGGTGTCTCTGACATGTGCTAGTATTAGTCCATTTTCATACACCTCCCCACTATCTCCTCTTCCTCACCCTAGATTGGCACTGAGGATGACCTTGTCACCTTCAGGCAGAGACTCCACTCCAGGGGCATCGCCCTCTACCTCGGTAAGACTGACTCGTTTATGTCATATGTGTATATGGCTCAATCAATGGCTCTAGTATCTTTATTTCAAGGGTATCGCCCTCTACCTCGGTCCGTCCAGACTGATACTGATTCCACTGACTCGCATCGTACATATAGCCACTATGACAAGTATTTCAATACAAACCATAACAACCACTAACCTCCCAGACTTTGTGCCCAACCACTCTGCCGTGGACAGTGTCCACATGAGTGAGCACAACGAGTACTTCATCCACGCACCAAAGGTATATACTACCTACTTACTCTCTCTCTCACTGTATCTCTCTCTGTACCCCCCTCTTCCCTCGGATAAGCACTGCATCCAAGGTGTCTACACCTCTTTCTATATACCCCTCCCCCCACCCATGTGGACCTCTCTCTCTCTCTTCCTCACCCCAGGGCCAGACCTCCCCCAAGCCTCTGTCTGTCTCTCTCTCTCTCCCTCACCCCAGGGGCAGACCTCCCCCTACGACCCCTCCACCTACCTCCCAGATGGCACTGCATTTGGAAAGGACAAGTACGGCAATGTGTGGACAGACACAGGTAATGAGTATGTGTATATACCCCTGTACAGTACATATATACATATACCTATATATATGTATATTGATAACAATGTTCCTGTGTCTCTAACCCCCAGCCCAGTACAACTACTGGGACACCATGACCTACCATGCCCGTATCATGGAGCTGCAGACAGTGGCATCATTCGCCGATGGAATCAGGTATGTATATATATATGGATCGATGTATAGATATGTGTTGGTACACGACATGATATGATATATATGTCTATTCAATGGGAACTGCAGACAGTGTCATCATTCGCTGATGGAATCAGGTATGACTGCCCCCCCCCCCCCCATACTTACACTCATATATATACAAATATATATGATGCATATATTTATGTATATGTGTGTGTGTTCCATTTCCTCACCTGCAGGTGTGACATGGCCATGCTTGCCCTCAACTCTCTCTCTCTCTCTCTCTCTATATATATATATATATCTATACCCACCTGCAGGTGTGACATGGCCATGCAGGCCCTCAACTCTCTCTTTCACTCTCCCTCTCTCTGTGTATCCCTCTCTCTCTCTCTCTCTCTTTCTACCCTCACCCCCAGGTGTGACATGGCCATGCTGGCCCACAACACTCTCTCTCTATTTCTCTCTGTCTCTATGTATCCCTCCCTCTCTCTCTCCCTCTCTCTCTCTATATATATATATATATAGATACTCACCTCTAGGTGTGACATGGCCATGCTGGCCCTCAACTCCCAGATCGCAGACATCTGGAGCTACACCCTCACCACATGGGGATACACTGCCCCAGAGGTATGATTTCATATAATTATATTTTCCATTAGTTCCGTATACAATATGTATACGTTTGATAGACATTGTTCTATATACCCCTCACCCCAGGAGGAGTTCTGGCCTGCTGCCATCAGTATCATATGTATATATATGTATCATTACTTAAAGATTCATATATAAATATGTATATATGTATATGTATTACACTGTATTAATCCCGCAGGAGGAGTTCTGGTCTGCTGCCATCAGGGCTGTCAAGCAGGTCTACCCAGGTGGGGCCGGTTTGAGTGTATATAGTATCCTCTTTCTACCATATTGGTAACCGAAGTTAATATCTGACTGTAGTATAGGAAATATGTCATCTCTTACCTTAGACACTATCTTCATGGCCGAGGTCTACTGGGGTCTGGGCCAGGACCTCCTGGACACAGGCTTTGACTACGTCTATGACAAGGTGACACTGCTCTCTCTCTCTCTCTCTCTCCCCCCTCTCTTTCGCTCTTTGTATATGTGTCAGTATGTCAAGGTGCCAATACTCTCTCTCTCCCTCCCTCTCTCTGTATGTGTGAGTGTGGGTCTTTTTATGTGTGTCTGTGGTTGTCAATATGTCTCTCTCCCTCTCTCTCCCCCCCTCTCTCTCTCCCTCTCTCTCTCCCTTACCCTCAGGAGGGTCTCTACGACACCCTCTCTGGCGAGTACCTTGACAACATCAGGTGGGTTTGCGTATATATATGTATGTGGAATGATCTCGATGAAGTACTATCATTGTGTTATTATTGTATGTACAGTGTCCATCTCTTGTCTATGTCTCCCTTGCCCCGTAGGAACTACATCAAGTACACCTCCTTCGACTACATATTATGTATACAATTATGTGTGCATATATATTTAAGCAGACATGTGTTTATATATATATATACTAAGCATCTCTCCCTCAACCCAGGAACTACATCAAGTACACCTCCTACGACTACCTGTCCCACGGCACACACTTCATCGAGAACCACGACGAGGGTGAGAGATACATATACATATAGTATAGTAATACATATATACATACTATCCATGCTGATACTTCATCGAGAACCACGACGAGGGTGGGTGTAGTACATATATATATAGTTATATGTGTACATACAATGTGTGATACGGTAGACGCTGATTCTGCCCATACTGGTACATTCATCGAGAACCACGACGAGGGTGGGTGAACATGTATTATGCATACATGTGTTATTGTAAATACTAGTACTGATATCTGACTACATATGAATATACCCATCTCACCCCCAGGCCGTGCCGTTGAGCACTTTGGGTCTGTGCCCGTGGCAGATGCCGCTGGCCTCATTACATTCACACTCCCAGGTATGTATATTAAGGGTGAATGGAGTGTAATAGTATATACGCGTACATCTCTCTTACTATAGGTATGAAGTTCCACTTCCAGGGCCAGTGGGTCGGCAAGAGGAACAAGCTCGACGTCCACCTGAGACGCTCATACGCTGAGGCAGACTCTACCGAGGTATACATGTCTTTTGGACCAAGTCGCTTCTATTTTTAATACCTTGCGTTCTCTGTTTCTCTCTCTCTCTCACTCTAGGCTGAGGACCTCTACGGGGCCCTTCTGCCCATGCTCAATGACGATGTGTGGCACCTGGGTACGGATGTCTCTCTCTCTTCCTCTCTCTCTTCCTTGTGTGTCTCTATCATATATACGCGCTCCCCCTCTTGTTCTCTTCCTCTGTCTCTAACCCCAGGGACCTACACCTATGGGGATGTGTGCTTCTCTCTCTCTCTCTCTCCATCTCAGTTTCTCCTAATCTCCTCTCACTATAGGCACCTACACCTACGACGACGTGTGGGGCACTGATGACTGCTGGAGACTCATGTCCTGGAGATACGAGTACAACGGAGTCAAGGTACTGTTCCACTTCCATCTCTCTCTCCCCCTCTCGCTCTTTCTCTTCCCTCTCTCTTCTTCTTACCCCCTCAGGTTGTGGTCATTGCCAACTTCAGTGACCAGTCCGGGTCTGGTAGGGTCTCCGTGCCCAACGCAGGTATGATTTATATGAATTTCATATATATGTGTTATATACAAATACGTATACATATACATATACACTGGGTCTGGCAGGGCCTCCGTGCCCAACGCAGGTTTGTATACATACTCTCTCTCTCTCTATATATATATGGATACATATATCTCACCCCCAGGCAACGGCTCCGACTCCCTCGTCATCACTGAGAAACTCTCTCTCCCTCCCTATATATCCATATCTAACCCCCAGGCAATGGCTCTGACTCCATCGTGATCACTGAGAAGCTGTCTGGTGCCGAGTACACCCGTTCTGCCAGTGACATGAGGGACAACGGCCTCTTTGTGATAGTGGATGCATGGGACGCACAGATATTCTACTACCCATAAGTGGTAAATAGAGTGAGTATTGTATACTGTCAGTGCGTGGCGTCTCTCTAGTTAGAGGGCTG
Organism: Kipferlia bialata; assembly: GCA_003568945.1. Classification (NCBI taxonomy): domain Eukaryota; phylum Fornicata; genus Kipferlia; species Kipferlia bialata. The sequence continues at coordinate 9,313 of BDIP01000904.1, forward strand.
TTGCACTGACATGAATGAGAATCAGAATGGATAAATGAATTGCGTTATGTAACTGAGAGTGGTGTCGTCTATTGATGCTCACATAGCAGAGCTGCACGATTCACCCTACAACTGGAACCCCCCCTGTATGTTGTGGTTGTGGGGCTGGAAGCGGGTCACCATCTCTCCCAGACGGACCTGGGGGTGAGGATGCATATGCATATATAGTCATTCATATATACATAGTCATGATGAGGATATACATATGGTCACGAACACTGTAGTCATAGACATCAGTTGTAATTGACAGTAGTATGTTTATACCTGCATCAATACCTACCTCCCTCCCTTTGACTGCATGTGTTATGTATATATGTATGTATATATGTATGTATATATGTATGTATATACATCGGTCTCTCTCTCTCTCTATTTATACTCACCTGCATCAATGCCTCTCTCCCCGCCTCCGACTGCATCAGTCCCCCCTGGGACAGTGCCTCTGTGAGTAGGAAGGACCTGTCATTGACAACCTTGGCATCCGCTATACCCTTGGAGTCCTAGAGATTAGTATATATATATATATACTACATATGTATATGGCTATATATGGATAGATAGAGAGAGAGAGAGAGAGAGAGAGAGACAGAACCTGGCATCGGCTGTGCCCTTGGAGTCCTAGAATGAGTTTATATAGTACAGTATGTATATATATAGAGGTAATATATAGTATGTGTATACGTAGACTCTTATACACATATGTATGTGAAAGTGTATACAATATTCAGAGAATCTGCACCCACCTGTACACAATGTGCCAGTGATCTGTGCAGTGTGAGTGCCTCCTGCTCCAGTCTGTGCACTATGGCCAAGGAGGTCATGCCGTGGCTATCGGTGGCCCTGGTGCCTGACACAACCCTGTAAGTTAGGGCGTATACACCATACCGAGAAGAAGGCTATTCAGTTTAGCTAGTACTTCTTCCATATACTCGGACTCCCCACCTGTCAAAGTCCCTCTGCACATCCGGCCTCACCCTCTGGGCGTCCCTCTCTGCCACTAGCTGTCTCTCCCTCTCCCTCTCCTCCCTCTCCAGCTGGGGCAGGAGAGACAGGTGGGCTAGGGTGGCTGAGATGGCCTCATGCATGCCTGGCATTAATGTACACCAATGTTTGTATATATATATAGAGAGAGATCAACAAGCCCACCTGCCACTGCCTGTACAACTGGTGTCAGGGAGTGTGCCTCCACCCTGGCCAGTGCCTCTGTATAGACACCCTCCTTGGTGCAGGGGGTGGCCTTGCCCTGTCTCCCTATCACCCTCTGCTTGTACGTGGCATGGGCTCGTCTGATATAAGTATATGTATACAGATATAGATACATACCACCAACTTTTACGTCACATGGGCATATCTGGCATTAGAGTCTATATATACATGTAAGTATGAATATGTAAGCGAATGACATGACAGATACTCACCGAATGTCCCCCTCGATGTCCAGCCCCTCCCCCTCGGCCTCTGCCCCAGGGTTGTCCACCCCCCTCCCAACCCCGGCTCTCCCCCTTCCCTCCAACCTTTGCGCCTCAACTCTCTCCTTCTGCGCCTCCCGTCTACTCTCTGCCTCGTTCGCCCTCACCTGCACAGCCAAGGCAGAGAGAGTCCCCTCCACTCCCTCCCTCAGTGCCTGTCTCATACCCTCCTGGGCCCTACCCATAGCCATGCCACCCCTCATGTGTGTGGCTATGTCATGCACTAGTGAGAGAGTGCAGGGGGGTATGGGGGAGGGTCTGGGTAAGGATACACCCTTCCACATCTTGGCAAGGCCCTCGCACCGCTCCTCCCGAGAGACACCAACCTGGGAGTAAGGAAACGTGTACTAAAGGAAAGAGAGAGAGGCTCCTCCCGTTAAACACCAACCTGGAAGACAGATAACTCTTTGTATACGAACAGAGAAAAAGAACATATTACTCACTGAGAGTACATCATTGTGCACTATACATACCTTCTGCCCCGTGGACAGCACAGCCCCGGCCTTGGCCCCCCTAATGCTATCGAAGAACCCCTTCCTGGACATGTTCCATATCAACAAGGCCCACACAGAGGCACTTCCAGAGGGGCCAGCCTTCTTGGCACCTGGTTTTGCTACTCTTACTGGCCTAGCCCCTGGTCTAGCCCCTGCTCTTGTAGACGATGCTCCAGAGGCAGCAGTCCTTGCCCTAGGTACCTTGGGGCCTGCTCTCTCTCTCTCTCTCTCTCCCTCCCTGGAGGGTCTCACCCCAGTAACAGATGTCCTACCCGATCTAGAGCCAGTAGGCGGCTTGCCCCTACTGCTACCGGCAGTTCTAGTGGTAGGCGCGGTCCTTGCGGTTCCCATACCCGGCCCTCCCCTTCTCTCCCTCTCTACCCCAGTCTTAGCCTTCCCCCTAGTACCTACATTGATCGTTGGCTTGTTCCTTGTACCTGACTGGGCATTCTGCTTTGCCCCAGTCTGAGGTGTGATGTTGCCCCTAGTACCCACATCTGTCTGGGGTGTGTGGTAGTCCATGGCGGCATGTGCGGATAGCATGGGGGGCAGACTGGGAAGAGAGGGGTGCAGGGCAGGGGCGTGTCTCGCATATGCCCCATGAATGGTGCTGACACAGGAGTCAGAGAGCGCCTGATATTAGATATAGATATGTAGATATATACCATTACGATATAGCATATGCCCTGTACATAATACTGACACAGGAGTCAGAGAGGACCTGATATAAGAGTTACACATATAGAGAGTCTGAGGGTTAGACTATGCCCCAGGCCTTGTAGACACAAAGAAGGATTCGCCTGCACTTGTGCTTATTCGACTGTGAGTACATAATTATTGTACTGACCTGTGTCCCCTCTGCACACACACACATATATATATACATACAAGTAGTTAGGTATATAGAGTATACAACTACATATGTGTGTATATATAGTGTACACATATGCACCTGTGCCTGTTCGACTGTGACCTGTGCCCCCTCTGCGTTGCCCCACTCACTCTCTCCCTCCCCCCCTGTGTCTGTTGTTAATAGTACAGCAGGGTGCACCTGGCCCAGACAGGGGGGGAAGGCACCCCCGTCAGCTTTGTACCTAGAGTAAGTGCGGTGGATAAAGAGTTCCCTACGCCCCCATATATATATTAGGCACGGTCGCCATTTTCCCTGATACTGGTTCTATCCATGAGTCCAGTGTGCCAATAATTGGATATATACTGGGTCTCAAACTGACACACAGTATTGGCTAATTCGCGAGATAGGCTCACGATTGTCTGCATCAAAGTGTATTCAATGGAATATACTAGTGTAGCTACACCTCTGGTACTGGGTGTCAAAGTGACACGGTATATATATATATATATATATATTATTATATATATAATATCATTCATACTACCTCTGGTACTGTGTGTCAAACTGACACGGGTCAGAGTCGGCACTCCTCTGTCTCTCTCTCTCTCTCTCCCTCTCGATAGCCTGTACAACCTGACAGTGAGCGTATGATATATCCTCGTATCCTCATTGGTACATACTCATAGAGAGAGAGACACAGAAACATATGTATATACCTTGGTAGAGAGACCATCAAATAGAGCAGCGTCTGGGTGTAGGGGTGGGTCACTGGGTGTGGTGACAATGTCAACAGAACCACAGGGGGAGGTCTGAATGTATGAGTGGGGAGAGAGAGAGAGAGAGAGAGAGAGAGAGTCAACAGACCCAGAGGAGGTGGTCTGGATGTTGGAACAGGGAGAGAGGGGAGGGGGGGGGGGGGGGAACAACTCTGGGATCATACAACATCAATACCTCAGTGATTACGCTTAGTCTGCAGATCATATAAAACTCATATATATGTTACACAACACACCAATACCTTAGTATCTATGCCCAGTCTGTCCAGGGTGGCAGATGCAGACTAACTATTATATATATTATACGTGTAATATAGTGCTATTATCCATATGAATCATAAATATATATAGTACCTCCGTGGCTATGCCCAGTCTGTCCAGGGTGGCAGATGCAGACTGGTACACAGCTGACAGCTCACGGGTCAGGTGGTGTCTGGTTGTGAGAAGAGAGAGAGAGATAGTAATACACATATGCCTATATATATATAGAGAGGGGGGGGGAAGAAGAGTGAGAGAAAGAGAGAGAGAGAGGATAGCTCACGGGTCAGGTGGCATATATATGGTAAACATAAACATGATGAGTCATCTAGCTTTCTAGAATTTAGTGACAAGTAGGATAGAGAAGGAAGTACAATCCAACATTCACTCACTCATGCAGTCTCAGCACCGTGTCAGTCTCTCTGAAGAGCACACAGAAGCGCTGGAGCTCGGCAATACCCCTAGGGTGGGTGACAATGGGACCACTTAACTTGCATCTATCTAGGAGATTGCGAGGGGAGGGAGTGGGTGGGGGGGGGGGGGGGGGGGCAAAAACGCGCTTTC
>BDIP01000906.1:0-13740 GCA_003568945.1 Kipferlia bialata
GCTGACCAGTCCTACTCTGTGGCTGCCTCTCTGTTCAAGGACACCCTTCTCTCTCTCTCTCTCTCTCTCTCTCTCTCTAACAATAGGGTTCTAGCTGACCAGTCCTACTCTGTTGCTGCCTCTCTGTTCAAGGACACCCCTGTCAGTGTGGCTGCATGCTTCGGAGGACAAGGGATGCTACAGGTATAGAGAGCATATCATATTGTTGAAGTGTTGTAGTCTGAAATAGTAGAAGTAATATATATGTTTATGTATAGTATATGTATGTATATATGGACACCCCAGTCAGTGTGGCTGCATGCTTCGGAGGACAAGGGATGCTGCAGGTATATATAGTATATATATATATAGAGAGAGAGAGAGAGAGAGAGTGAGAGGGGGATGGACACCCCGGTCAGTGTGGCTGTATGCTTTGGAGGGCAGGGCATGCTGCAGGTACAGTGATATATATATATATATATATATATATATATAGGGGGGGGGGAGAGAGAGAGAGAGATGGATGGACACCCCAGTCAGTGTGGCTGCATGCTTTAGGGGGCAGGGAATGCTGCAGGTATATATAGTGTATATGTGTGTGTCCAAGATCCCACTCTTCGTCCGCTGTCAATTCTATAAAGTTGATCCCATGATCCTATTCTGACCCCTCAGGAGGCCGCTGCCCTTGAGTCTGCCCATGTGGCCATATTCACACCGGGAAGGTAGTCTGTTATCATTGTATACAATGTGTATATTTTTGGTAGGCTGCTCATGTTGCCATATTCATACTGGGAAGGTACAGTTTTGCTGTGTACTAGTTTCTGAGCACCTCCAGTCCCCCTCCATGCCCCTCTCTACATAAGTCATATACATAGTATTAATGTATATATATATATATAGATTGTTCTATAGATTGTCTTACCTTTAGGCTGACTGAGCACCTTTAGTCCCCCTCCATGCCTATTCATATATACACAAATATATATTCACAATACACATGTATATATGTATACCTCTCATCCCTAGGCTGACTGAGCACCTCCAGTCCCCCTCCATGCCCCTGTCCCTGTCCAGCCTGTCACTCCTGATAGTGGATGAGGCAGATAGGTATATATATACAGTGCATATACAGTATATATACAGTGTATATGGCTAATAGTATATAGTGTATTATATATAGTATATACTATATATATACTATGTATATCCATGTCCCTGTCCAGCCTGACACTCCTGATAGTGGACGAGGCAGATAGGTATAGATATAGAGTGTATATAGTATAGTGTATATATAGAGTATATCAGTATATAGTATGTATATCCATGTCCCTGTCTAGCCTGTCACTCCTGATAGTGGACGAGGCAGATAGGTATCTCTCTCTCTCTCTCTCTCTCTCTCTCTCTCTCTCTGTCTCTCTCTCTCCATCTACCCCCCTAGGTTTGTGGCCCAGTCCCACACACAATGTCTCTCTCTCTCTCTCTCTCTCTCTCTCTCTCTCTCTTACCCCCCTAGGTTTGTGGCCCAGTCCCACACCCAGTGCCTGTCACTGCTCAACAGAGTCATACACGGGAAGCTAGGGTGAGTACTCTCTATATAGTCTGCGGCTAGAGTATGTATATAAATGTGCAGTATTCATATAGTAGTTCCCTGGGACTTCCCCCCTCTATATATTACAATGGTGCATACTGATACTCACCCTCAGTCAGCCCACCTCCATCATACATACATTACTGTTTGTATAACTATTCCCATAACTAACTGCTAGCCAGCCCACCTCCATCAAGCCCTCCTTCTTCTGCAGTGGATCCACACAGACACTCGTCAGAAAGGTATATCATAGTACATATATAACGTATATTATATACATTATATAAGTATATATATAGTGTGTGTCTGTGGTTTATACATTACCTTCTTCTGCAGTGGATCCACACAGACACTCGTCAGAAAGGTACATGGTATACATATATAACATATACTATATACAGTATTGTATATAGTTATTATATATAGTGGGTATCTATGTTCATTCTATATCCTTCTTCTGCAGTGGGTCCACACAGACACTCGTCAGAAAGGTGTGAAGGTAGTACAGTGGATACATAAACTACATACATACTACTAACTTGTAGGTCCTTGTATCAGCCACCCTTGGCAGTGACCCAGGTGTCATTGGTCTGTTCAAGCTGAGACACCCTGTGGTGCTGGCAGACAGGCACATCAAGGTATGGATGATGAAATATAATAGGGAACATATAAATATAGAGAGAAAGAGAGATACATTGAGATAGGGAGAGAGAGATGAGACACCCCGTGGTGCTGGCAGACAGACACATCAAGGTATGGGTATACATATATATGTAGATACATATATATAGACAGAGAGAGAGAGAGATAGACTTGCAGACAGACACATCAAGGTATGAGTGGTGTCTCTATGTATATATTGAGAGAGAGATCTCTCCCTCTACCTCACCCCAGCTCCCTTTCTCCATTGCCCAGTATGGCCTCTCTCTCTCTCTCTCCCTCCCTCTCACACACTCTAAAGAATGTATATATTGTGTCAATGTAGATGTCTCTAAGCCTCAGCTCCCTGACTCCATTGCCCAGTATGGTCTCTCTCTCTCTCTCTCTCTCTCTCTCTCTCTCTCTCTCTCTATCCCTGTACTCACCCAGCTCCCCGACTCCATTGCCCAGTATGGTGTCACCACAGCCAACAGAATCACAACGGTGCTAGGTGAGTTTTGTACACATATATGTATATGTATACATGCAGTAGTATGGTTATGAATACGATCACAACATTGCTAGGATCATGGATCTATACTTTTCAGTAACTATACTAGTATGTATATGAATATTTATGATCACACTAACCCCAGGCCTCATCACGGGTGCCTACCAGCTCAGTTACATAATACTAGTATATATATGTATATGATTGTATGTATATATATATACATGTCTTAACATATCCTCATTACAGGCCTCATCACCGGTGCCTACCATTCTGCTACACTATGTATATACACACCTACCCTCTCTCTCTATATATATACAGTAATACTCATGCTCCTATCTAACCCCAGGCCTCATCACGGGTGCCTACCAGCTCCAGCCCCACATGTCCAGAAAGCAGGAGCTGGCACTCAAGGTATGACTCTCTCTTTCTCTCTCTCTCTCTCTCTCTCTCCCTCTAGACCCTCACATCAACCTCAGGCCCTTAAGAAGAAGGACCCCTCCCATGTTGAGCCCAAGCAGCCACCCCTGTCACTCCCCCTGCCCTGTGTGGTGTTCTGTGGAAGCAAGGCCGACGCTAGTACACTTAGCGCAGCACTCATAGGTGAGTGTATGCATAGTATATGTGTATATGTATATCTGGTATTCTTTTATAGCAAGGCAGATGTTTCTACCCTATCTGCAGCACTCATAGGTATATATAGTGCAGCGCATGTACATAGATATAGTATAAGTGTGTATATAGTAAGGCAGACGCAAGCACTCTGTCTGCGCCCTCATTGGTGAGTTATATACACTCTGTATTTATGACGTCCTGTATACGGGTTCCATCACATGTATGTGTCATCTATACAGTGCTGACCCCTTAGGTCACGGTATCTACTCCGGTCTGAGGACCAAGCTGCTGCTGTCCACAAACATCAACGACAAGAAGAAGGTAAATATATATATACTGTACTATATACACTGTACTATATATATACACCCACACACATATATATTGTACAGTATTATGTATATATACATATACATTAATTAGTACCCCATGTATTAATAATGCTCCTGTGCACAAACATCAACGACAAGAAGATATATTTATATATAAATATTTATGCATCTACCAGTATTGTATATACCGACAAGAAGAAGGTATACACCTCTGACTCTTTTATTGAGATGAATAGAATAGTATCGCCTCATCCCCGATAATATAGTTAAAAGTATACACGATCATGATAGTTGTAATATAGTACTGTTGTCGCTCAATCACTTACCATCAGGGCTCCAAGGATGATACCCCCTCTGACTCTGAGTGGGATGTGTGTGTGTGCACAGACGTGGCTGCTAGGGTATGTATATGAATGTATAATTATATATATTTGTATAATAGATATGTGTTTCTGTATATCATTGGCTGCGTCCCACTTTCTCTCTCTCTCTAACAGTAAGGGTGTAGACTTCCCCGACCTTGGCTCTGTCCTCTCCCTGAGTGCCCCCACCAACACTGCACTCTATGTACACAGGGCGGGAAGGACAGGTATTGTACATGTATATACTGGATGGTGTATCAATTGTATATGTGTGTATGAGTAATTGTATGTGTATTAATTCCCGACCAACACTGCACTCTATGTGCACAGGGCGGGAAGGACAGGTACTTACATTAGTGTGTATTGGTTGTTGCTCTATGTATTCTCAATAGTATAAACATAGTCACTAACTGTACTTCTCTATTCTTGACTCTAGGCCGTGCCGGTAGAGATGGAGTGGTTGTCACCCACAGTACTATGTCTCTATATAAATATTGATGTATATATATGTATTATATATATGTATGTATAGTAGTATCTTACCCTCTAGGCCGTGCCGGTAGGGATGGTGTGGTTGTGACACTGCTTGAGGACCAGCACGTCAACTGGTTCAGACAGCACACAGTGAGGGGAATCAAGGGTACGTGTATACTATATATAGTATAGTATGGTATGTGTATATAGAGAGAGATAGTATGTCAACTGGTTCAGACAGCACACAGTGAGGGGAATCAAGGATATGGTAGTGTATAGGTATAAGTGTATATATTAATGCAATTATCATATCTAACTCCAGGCATCAAGATGCATATTATATATGTATATTTCTATACCTAGTCAGGTATAGACAATTCTCTTATGTACACTTATGTACAGTTATATACAGTTATATACAGTTATATTCTCACTCCAGGCATCAAGATGCTGGAGGACCCAGAGGAGACTGAGGAGACAGAGGAGATGGAGGGAGAGGGAGAGGCACTCCCTGAGGAGGTTGTGGATACAGAGGCCGCACAGGGAGAGGGAGAGGGAGAGACTGCCCAGGAGGCCCAGTATGATGAGTATGGAAACGAGTATGGAAACGAGTACGGAAACGAGTATGGAAACGAGTACTATGAGGAGGATACCACCTCCAAGTGGCAGAAGGGAGAGTACGGGGCTGCCAGGAGGGCTGCTAAGAAGGCTGCTAGGTAACATCTGCCTATTGTGTGAATGTATCAATATAGTACAATATTGAGGTCTATAACTGTAATTATGAATACTAATACCTAATACTAATACAGGCACGCCAGGGAGAGAGACGAGGAGGAGTACGATGAGTATGAGCACTATGACGAGTATGAGGGAGAGGCATACGAGGAGGAGGGATACGCCCCTGAAGTGCAGGTATGTATAGGACTATACACCCAAATATACACATACACACATATATATATATCCTTCGATGAGTAGAAGAGGAGAGGCATACGAGGAGGAACACGCCCCCGAGGTTCAGGTACAATATATGCTTATATGTAGATGTGTGTAACTTTATGCTTACCCTAGGCCCACCTTGCTGCCCAGACCGAGGATGTCCAGATGGAGGCAGAGGCAGGGGTATGTATGAACTATGTATAATGTAAACATTACATATAGTTTCCCTTCTGTGTTTGATGTATTCAAGTGCATTAAGAATATATGCATGTGTATACCCATTGTGTCTATCTCCAGGATGTCCCTGGGCCTATATAGATATGTCCTACTTCTTTGTTATCATTTATTTGTACCACTGCATCTGATTTCTTATCTCCAAGAGGCCCCTGAGACAGAGGGAGAGACAATATATACACTCTATCACTGATATTTCTCATATTCAGGATGCCCCTGAGGCAGAGGGAGACTCTGATGCCGAGGAGTCTGAGCCTGAGAAGAAGCAGAGGGTGGTGCTGCCTGAGCAGAGGTGATATATATTACGACATGTATATAATAGTTCTGGGTATATGTATGTGCCTGCAGTGTATATGCCTGAGAAGAGGCAGAGGGTGGTGCCGCCTGAGCAGAGGTACTATTCCTGATTGTCATATTGATTGCATGTGGGATGTTCTTCAACACATCTAACCGTTAGGCTCATTGAGGTTCCCTTAGGCTCAGAGAGATATGCCTCTCCCAACGGAGTGGCAAGCACTGCGCTGGACCTGTTCAGATCACCCGGTCAGGTATACACTCTATTTATGGCTCTCGCTCTCTCTCTCTCTATGGGTATAAATACACATATTCATTAATATATTATTGTCTTTCATCAGGTCCTGACTGGCAAGCAGAGGACGTCCTCTCTCTCTCTCTCTCTCTATTTATATATGTATATATATAAATATATACATTCGTATGCGTAACATCAGGTCCTGACCGGCAAGCAGTCCAACAAGGAGAGGACATCCTCTCTCTCCCCCCCTCTCTCTCTCTCTCTCTCTCTCTCTCTCTCTCTCTCTCTCTTCCTATATATATACATGTCTATGTCTGACCCTTAGGTCCTGACTGGCCAGCAGTCCAACAAGGAGAGGACAGCGGCACTCTCTCTCTCTCTCTCTCTCTATTATTGTATGTATATATTCATTAATATACTGCCTTATATTAGGTCCTGTCTGGCCAGCAGTCCAACAAGGAGAGGACAGCAGCCCTCATGGACAGGTTCTACAGGGTATGGAGACAGTATGGATACATATATCTATATGTATATATATATATATATATATATATGCAATTGTTATTATGTATGTATTGTATATAATAGCCTAGGACAGCAGCACTCATGGAGAGGTTCTACAAGGTATAGAGACATTGTGGATACAAATAGTATATGTATTAATATATATGTATGTATCTGTTCCTCACAACAGTCCGTGGGTGAGCATCCCCCCGGCATGTCCCCAGACACAGAGGGGGAGAGAGAGAGAGAAAGAGAGGTGTCTCCAATGGTGGACGCCTTCGTCAGCCTGCTACTCGATAAGTTCAGGTATGAGTATGCTATCGTGTAGGGTTATCTGAGGTCTCATTTATACTATCGCGTAGTATATAACCCATAGTTCTCATGCCTAGGTTTGGCAAGAGCGACAGCAAGAGGGGTGATCGCAAGAGAGAGAGAGACTCCTCGAAGCAGGGCAAGAAGGGTGGAGAGAGAGAGAGAGAGAGCAAGAGAGAGAGCAAGAAGAGGAGCAGGGTTAAGGGGGAGGGAGAGGAGGAGAGGAAGGCGAAGAGGAAGCACAAGAAGGATAGGAAGTGAGGTGCTGGGAAGTGTTTGCCTATGAATAGACCGTTAGGACAAGGAGTATTTGGTGGTTATTTGTATATCTTGGCAGTTTTCATATGTTGACTTTGTTCGTAGGGCTCTGAATGGTATGGATACTAGCCATTGGCTAGTTCACTAATCATAGTGACTAGGAATCACTTGATGGTGTAAATGACACTCTCAGACTAAGAGTCCTAGTATTGGATCGCCAGGAACAGTTGCCACAGCCACCGAATCATTTGTTGTATATTATAACTGTAGCGTGTTCCGTTGTGCTGTTGACTTATCATCACTCACAGTGACTCACTGTTGACATATCATCAGTGTTTGTCATGCCAATTGTAGACAAACCCCTCCTATGCATGAAACTGTATAGTAGACGTGTCCTGGTCTACAGTCTCCTTCACAGAGACATACCATTCATAGTCTCTTTACCCAAACACTGTACTGACCAGATTGATAGTAATTACAGTACTACCACCATGCAGTGTCCCATCTGCTCCACCTCTGACGAGGGAGAGTGGGTTGCCACAAGGTGGGGACATGTAGAGTACTATGTATGAATACATCCATACTACTTTGAATCTATTTATACCACTGGTGTGACCATGATTTTCGCAACACAAACACTCCTTCTATACCCTTATTCAGGTGTGGTCATGTCTTCCACAAGACCTGTCTCCGTGACTGGCTGGCTATGGTTGTGTCTGAGGACTATGCGAGGTACATAAAACACATTATCATATTGTGTTACAGGTTCTATCATAGAACTTCTATGTACCTTACACTATGTCCGCATTGAAGACTCATCAAGTGGAATATCAATGTTAACACTGTACAGCATATAGTCTAGTTGAGTCACTCAATTCTCCAACTAGTACATAACGTATAGTATATACAGAGCGTACATATTCTCACCCCAGATCCAACGACACATGCCCGGTGTGCAGAGAGGACGTGCGTCTGGCTGACTGCATATCTCTCTTTGTGGAGGTATGAATCACTGTATGTACAGTAGTACTACAGTAGTACTGCTCACCTGTATGTGACGATACAGTGACCCATTTCTTCAAGATGTGTGCCAGCTACCAAAGAAGCTTCACTCACTCCAGCCTACTTCCCAAGAGAGCCCCAGCTCTACCCACGACCAGTTTGATGATCTGAGGAAGACAGCTCGCAAGAACGACGATGCACTGCTGAGACTGCTGACGACAAAGATTTTGAAGTCTGTCAACCTCCTTCAGGAGAATGTGAACATACTGAAGCTGGAACAGGACTTACGCGCCTGCAGAGAGAGAGTGAGGGTTCAGAAGGGTTCTCTGGCCAAGACAGATCGTCTCTACGACGAGGCTAAGAGGAGAAAGGATGAGTGGACGTCTCTGGTTGACAAGCTGCGCCACAACAACACTCCTTAGATACTCAGCTAAAATAGATGTGAATGTGTAAGAGAGTGATAGAGACCAACAAAGTGAGTATGATAGACACGCATAAGTTGTGCTACTATGAATCTAGCCGCTAGATTCTAGCGGCACAGGCATCAGATCATGAATATTTATTTCACCCAACAGAGGTCCATAGAGGCACGACTGTGGTGTCAAACCTCCAACGTCGTACCATATACCAAGTTGGTTACCAGCATCGGTAACTGTATACTGAAGCCGGTCATCGTTCATAGAATATTCATGTTTGAGACGTGTCCGAGCGTGGATACTGCCACGCAAATGCCCCAATAACTACTCTAATCCATTCACTATGTTAGTATATTTCACTATACATATCGAAACTCTGAATTCGAAAGCCATAGTAGTAGTATGTGTACAGCACTATGATACAGCACTATGATAGTATTGTAGCACTGTAATGTGGGACTATGGTACTGCATCAGTAGTACTGTTGACACACTAGTTCCTGTCACCTGTGGACAGAGAACCTACTGTATAGTGGATATAGTCTGGTTTACAGTTCTCGTGACAAAGACATATCCTATTGAACATCTCTATATCCTATCAGAGGGTTCTGACCACTTTGCTATTAGTTCTACCACTACATCTGCAATGCAGTGTCCCATCTGTTCCACCTCTGACGACAAGCAGTGGGTGGCAACAAGGTGAGGACATAACAACATGGCAAGTTGAAGATATACATATTTCTAAGTATCTATCTTGAGTGTATACTATATACATAGGGCATTATAGTAGTTAGGGCATTATATACAGTATAGAATGCCCTAACTACTATATACACTGTATATAGAGTGGGTGGCAACAAGGTGAGAACAGAATTTACTATAGTCATCTGTAATATAGATGCTATACAGACTATACATGCAGTGAGTAGCCACTAGGTGAATACAGAATGTACTATAGTCATCTATAATATATATGCTATTAAGACTATACATGCTGTGGGTTGCCACAAGGTGAGGTCTAGTAGGAAATCTGACTAATGAATATTATGAAGGTATAGTATACAGTAACGTAAATTGGCAGTGTTTATGTTCCTCTTAGTTACTGTTAGGTGTGACCATATGTTCCACCAGAATAGTACTAGTACTGTTCAATGTGTATCCCTCCGTTGCTCAATGAACAATGTTAATCAACAATGGAAGAGTCTTTCATACTTCATGTTTAGTCCTGCCTTCCATGCACATAGACAACTTCTAGAGATTCTATCCTGAAGTAATAATTTGTATATAGTCGTACACTATCCCTATTCTGAACTCTAGGTGTGGTCATATGTTCCACAAGACCTGTCTGAGTGACTGGCTCTCAGCTACTGTATCAGAGGATTATCAGAGGTACATACAACTGCTATACTAAAGAGACTATCAACTACAGCGTCTGATGACACTGAAAGGAATCATAATCAACGGGTCTACAATATAGACTCTACATCCTGCTACTGAGACTATGTACACCTAATTGATAGGCTTCAAAGAATGAAACTGAACATGTATTGTCTCCAATCAGGAGACTTATAGCTCAAATCTCACATAAGAACCAATGACACATGCCCTGTTTGTAGGAAGCACGTGCGTATGGCAGACTGCGTGGCTCTTTTTGTGGAGGTATATCTATCCTTACCTCACAGCTGTGTATATATACTCATATACAGTGCTATTGACCGGGGTAACATTGATTGAAATCCGTGCAGTTGTCCATACCTTGTCCTAGCTAGCCACCTGACAACAGCCGGTGCAGCCAAACTCCCAAGAGACGCCTAGCTTAAAGACCACACCTGACCAGTTTGATGACCTGAGGAAGATTGCTCGCAAGCACCGTTTCGACTTGGCGTCACTGGAGCTCTCAAAGAGGGCAACGACTTGTCGCCTTATTGTTGAGAAAGGGAAGCAACGCAAGATGGAGCGGGACCTGCAAGCTTCCAGAGAGAGAGTCAGGGTTGGAGAGTGTTCCCTCGCAAAGACAGAACGGCTGATAACCGAGGCCAAGAGACATGTAACCGAGTGGAATTCCCAGGTGGATGAGTTGCACAAGGACAAGGGCATACAGAGAAAGTAGAGGCCAGATTCTGTTGTATAAGTCAAGGAACTCCAGTTCGGAGAGAAAGTGCCTGTTCATTGTTCGTATGTAACATACGACGTATGTTCAGTTCAATATTTGTTCATATCATAGTGTTCATAAGCCTGTTCATTGAGACTTTCGACTCGACGCGGTGTTTTTGGCCCTCAGGGAGAGAAAGAGAGATAATAAAAGTCCATTCGGGAGAGGCCCGTACTCTATGGGCACATCAACTGGTGAAGGGTGTCCACATAGAGACAGTTATATTTATATGCATCTATTATAAAAATAATTACGTCCATATGATAGAGCGTTTCTATCATGCACTAACGGTCATGCTAAGTAGAGTGTCCACACAAAGGTCCTCAAGTTAGAGAGAGAGAGGGAGAGGGTACATCAACCGGAGCAGGGTATCCTCGCACACACTTCCCATAATGGGACCGGACTGAGGCACTCTAGTCTCTGATGATTGAACTGGTGCAAACTGGCGTAAGCTCAACTCGCGTGTACACTTGTATTCAGATCTGTATGTCGGATAGAGACACAAAGTAGGTCCTCGATCAGATGGTCGTCTCCCTCTATCTCACTTCGGTACACACATATATACACACACATATTCAATTGTAGCGTATCTATGTCGGATATACTGGATAGAGACATCTACCTGCATCAGATGGTGGTTTCCCTCTATCTGACATGCCAGTACGATATCAGTGTCCGTAGACCCGAGCTGGGTCCATGTCCCTGTTAGAGTGAGCAGCAACGGTAAAGGAGTGAGTATTAACAAGAGAAAGAAAACAGATGAGTAAGAATGGTTGGATGATGGTTGTGTCCGTGGAACCGAGCTGGGTCCAGGTCCCGTTGAATCAGAAGGAAAGGGGAAGTCACAAAAAATCAAAGAGAATGAGAGACTGCTGTATATTGCAGTATGTGTAACGCAATTCTTGAGAAATGGACTACATTATACAGTACAACTTGTACTTTGTGCGTCTACCTGATACAACCTCAAAGGCAACCAGCCTGCGCTCCACAGTCTCCCTGAGATTAGGTGATATAATAATATAACAATATCTAAAGCATGTAAGCCTATTATTTATTGATACATACTAATAACGTTGGAAAGTGATAAACAGAAGTATGGTTTATAATTAGTGTGGCAATGGCTAGACACAGGTCCTTGCAGACCGAAATTAGCAGTGTTTGGATTATAGGGGAAAATGAATGGATTAGATTGGATTAGATGGATTAGGTGATATGACAATACAAGTATTATATAGACACACTATTATATTCCATATATATAATAATATATGCATTATGTATTGTAATACTAGTTTAGCATGGCTAGACATAGATAATTGCGGACTTCAAATTGCAGTGTTATGAATATATGTGGAAATGCGTCTAAATATCTTGACAATACCTTGTTGGCCGGCGAATAGCCCTTGTGTGTCTCTCTCTAGGCCGCTGAATCATCAGAATCGTCCAGGCACTTACAGAGAGAGAGCTTAGAAGTTGAGAGTAGTCACTTAGGTCACTTAGAGTTCCTGTAATACATATGTTTGAATATGAATCAGAGAATATGACATAGACTAGACATATACATAGACTATATATAGACACTACACACTGTCCATGCAAGTTGCATGGCGCAACAGGGAATTTATAGATCCAAATGTCGTAACTTCATTGACTATATTGCATATAGTCTATGGTATCTATGGTATGGATTATCCAGTATATAGTCTTACCTGAGGTACAAACTGGATGCTGCAGATTACTGTGGAGCCAGATACCAGTATCTTTCTCAGGCGCTTGTACTCTGTTGGTAGAGTACCCTCCACCTTCCATCCATCGCGTAGGTGGAAGCTGCAGTTAGAACCAGATGTGTCATAGTATGACTCATATGTATGACTCATACATACTGGTAATCTATACAACATGGCTTTACCACTAACGTACCTGACTACTGTACCACTTGAGCCCCGGCACCCATACTCCTCTTGGTTTGTGAAGATAAGCAGTCTATCGCCACTGACGCATACGGGGTCATCGTAGTAACTGGGAGTGAATCATTGATAATAGAGGGCGATATATATATATACATATATATGTATATATGTATAAAACAGACACTGAGCAATATATAACTGGGAGTGAATGATTGATAATAGAGGGCGATATATATATGTATATATACATATCTAGATAAATAGACAGTGAGCAGAGGGTAAAAGAGAGAGAAGGTAGACCCGGGGACCAAGAGTGAATGACTGATATGGAAGGGGGAGAGGTTTGAGAGAGTAGGACCAGTAGCATCGTGCTCATCTGATTATATTTACATATATACATATATGGTGTATATACATGGTATTTTACATATGCACTTGTCAGCACTGTGGCATGAGGTGGCACATAGTATTTCCCATATATTTCCCTGCTGTATTTTGAAAATAGGGAAGGCAGACATGTTTGGCAGAATAGATAAGATATATAATAGAAGTGATATATAGTAATATATACAACATATATAATAATACCAATAAATAATAGTTCTTCTCTTATCTGATACTTACCCTGCATTAGCCACCCCAGGGGGGGTATCACATAGCTCCTTGTAGCCATCGCTGGAAAGGCAGCCCGTCTTGTCACAGGCTATACGGACAACAGTGTCTTCGATGACTGTAAGGATTGTCTGATAGGTGAGACTCTCTCTCTCTCTCTCTCTCTATATATATACACATATGTATATAAATATATATATATATACAACCTTCAATTACTGTGAGGATTGCCTGATAGGTGAGACTCTCTCTCTCTATATATATATATATATACATATATATATACACACAACCTTAAATAACTGTGAAGATTGCCTGATAGGTGAGTGGAGAATGGACATACACTCTATATATCCATTATATA
>BDIP01000907.1:0-13736 GCA_003568945.1 Kipferlia bialata
ATAACATAACAAAATAACTAATAACACCTACTATTTTCCGAACCTGAGCCCCTTGAGTATGAGCCACGTACGAGACGCAGTGTGGTTAAGTGGACCTGTTGAACATGTGGACTGTGTCGATACGTATAAAGAGCAAGAGGTAGACTCTATTCAATATTGAGTTACTGATTTCAAATATCCTTGTTGAAGTTCTTCTGGTCTTGGTAACCACAAGAGATACTTCATGGAATCAGAGTCTCAATTCTATTCTCCTTCAAATGTTACGCAAAGACCAAGTTATGCGCAATACCAACACATACATAAACACCGTTGAAGTGTCATCGTGAGATCGTGTGTAGCGGTAATGAGCTATTGTGTTGCCTTCTGCAGACATTATCTAGCCATCCTGCTGTGACCAGTTGACTGGTCCCTCGGGGGCAGGCTCCTTGTGGTGAGATTCCGAAATATAATAGAAAATAGTGAAGAATAGAAATACAACTTTGATTTTCATCAAGAAATACAACTTTGATCTTCATCACTTGTCTGGTTATGTGTGAATTATGGACACTGTCCATAGGTGATAGAACATACGGTATGTTATTAGTAATAATATGTTCAACATACCCCCTTCATTCTCCTTTCAGTCTCCTCTATGATCCTGTCCATGGCACCCTTCTTGCCATACACCCAACTGGGATTAGTAAGTTCTATAGTAATAGGTAGCTACTACCCATTTTAATTAATAACCTGGCATAAGATTCTCAGAGACGAGTCGATAGAGTGGTTTCAACGACACCAACATATGTCTGGGGAAGCAGAACGGAAACTCGTGTGAAGGAAGTGTACGTTACAGCGTGTATACCTAAGGGGCAGGTCATGTCCTTCTCAATACATAACAACCGTTGTAAATACTTGTTTTGACAACGTTGACTAAAGGTTTTCTCACTATTTCATCCATATCAACGTGTCTACCTAAGGTGCAGGTCATGTCCCTGTGGAAGAGTGACGGACAAGGGACGGGACTCCGCGTCACTCTCTGTCGTCAATATATACACATATATATGGTCTAGTTTAGTGCTGGTTCAGTAAGTATGGGGGGCCGAGGCTCACGTGAGCCTGCTCTCGGCAAGATTACCTGAACCCAGCCGATAGATGATCGACTCAGATGTGTGCTCTGCCTTACCCCCATAGGAGCTCTCCTGGTGTCATTAACAGCATATAGGTGACACAATACAAGGTTTTTGAAGTATGCTATGTACATATTTCGCATATCATTGGGTTGCAAGACATGAACCTTGACTGTTCATAATAGTCTGTGAGTATGAAAGAGTATGATACTCTCAGAGTAACGTGCGTATCTGTACTGAATGGTATATATATATATACCTTACTATATATTGTATAAATATGAATACGATACGTACCTGGAACCACTCTGTCCAGGTGTGGCGGTGTCTCTCTCCTGATATCAGAAGAGGTCAAGAATAACTCACTGTAACATATTGCATCCTATCGACGATAGGATTCCTATCGTTAAGAGTAGTTAGCATAACGTAACACAGTACCAATAATGAGCATCGTGCATCTCTCTCCAACTATAGATAATATCCAAACAGACACATATGAGTGTGATACGTACCCAGCATGAGCATGGTGCACTCTACAGGTGGAGGGGCCTGCAGGACAGAGTCTATGCCCTGCGATGAGGACGAGTTAGATTACCAATACCACAGTGGTCTACAATACAGTAACTACCTCTGTCTTCCACCGCTGTGTTGTGTACACGATGGACTCATCGAGCACACCCTGCCGGTCCTGACAGCTAGACAGTCAGTATTGTATGATACAATACTATTGTATCCTAGATCCTAGATAGAGCATGGTGATAACACTATGGATTCCATACCTGTAGTCTGTGACCCAGGTGCCCTTCACAGAGCAGTGCCACCTGGGTGAGTATATAAAGTATGTATATTTTATATAGTGTATATATTTACATACGTAGATCGAGCACTTACAGGGAATCTCTGTCAGAGATGATATGTTATTTGTGTATGTATCTGTCACTCACCTTGTGGAGTATCCAAAGTGAACGGTGGGGGTAGTGCGCTGCCAAGCGTACTGAGGCCTCTTCCTGCCATGTTAGACACTACAATCATTGCAAGCCTCAACTTGAAATGTAACACTGTTACTAACAGATGACTTTACAGTGGCTTGATGCTAAATACACTGTCGAAACCAAGCGTAATCTGCACATATGAAACAAGTACCTGTAGTCACATGTGTCCACCAGAGCATGGAACATGTTAGGGGGATACATGTCCATGGTGTTGGCCCAGGACATAGTGGCAGCTCTCAGCTCCTTTTGTGGGGATGGAATCGTGTAGAAATCTGTAGTACGTAACGGTAGAGACTTGTTGACACTCACCTTGATCTGGGGTCCAATGGCCTCCACATCGTCACAGTGCAGTTCACAGGTCACCTTGCCGTACCTGTCGGGTTAGCGGTAGAATGGAGTCACTAGAGCACAGACAATGGATGTGAGATACATCCAAGGCATCCGCAAATCCATATAACTGATACGCACTTGGCTAGGTATCTGAGCTGGTTAACTCTCTCACTGAGGAACCTCACAAGACCATCAACCTGGGGTCAATAGTTTTGGCTCAAAACAAGTTTCATCACAACACTCCACAGGAATATTTGGAGAACACAATATTGCAAGCCAAGGCATAGCAACATGTAGTGCACGTACAATGGACTCTCCCTCCTCCCTGTGTGTATGGGCCACCATGTCCTTGACAGAAGCCACACGAAGGGGACACTCCCCTGGCTGCACAAGCCTGCTGCATAAGCAAACACAGGTTACCGTGTAGAACTGATATGACTCTAATTTTTTACCTGATTCTGTCGAGGTCTGGAATGTCAAAGTAGGCTGGACTACCTACTAGGCCAGTGCCCTGTTGTTAGCACCGGGAACTGTACGGCTTAGTACTATATATGGAGGCAGTTGTATATATACACACTAGCATTACCTCAGGTAGGTCACTTGGTACAGCGAAGACTCCCGTGAGGTTGAGAGTGGAGACTGCGTTCCTGTCAACCTGCTGGTGAGAACAAATACTTATAAGAGGTCTAAACAAACGCTGAAGAAAGGAATATCTCCATCCCATGGAGTGTAAACTAGTATGAAGGGAAGTTTGTCCCACAGTAACTCGGCTGACTCTACAAGAGACACATATCTACCCCATTCAGTGAAAGTAGATATGCTGCCCACCTCCTGGGCCAGGAATACAGGGTGGCATGCATTGTCGCAGTCTCCCACCCTGAAGATCAGCGGCAAATTACGGTATATCAAATGACCAAGCTAGTAATGTTGCTATACCATACTTGTGAACATAACTACTATTGCAACCATAGTTGAGGACTATATTGTGTTCTTGCTTGTAGTTGAAAATGAGACTATACACATACTTGTGGTTGAGACAGTGCCCATATGCTGCACCCGATGCACTCACTCTGCTCTCAGTGGCACTGCCCCAGTGGCCTTATGAGTCAGTGTGTGTACCTGTATAGATGGGACATTCCATCCACAGGTGTTCTAATACACACATGTCGTTTTACATAGACTACACAACATATTGCAAATTTGCATCACTCACCCAGTATAGCCAGCACTGGATCCGTGTCTCCCCTGGATGATGTCTTCTTCTCTGCCAGGATCTATTGTAAGTACTTAATGGACTAACCTATAATAGTACCACGTACACTACATGATGGTTGAGTACGTACCCGCTTAGCACAGGTCGCAGCAGCCTTGGCAAAGAGCCTTTCTGTGCCCTCTTCCCAGAGAGAGCTGTACCAGACCTACACACTTAGATCAAGTATGAATTGAACAAAGGAGATTCCGTGAATAGGAAGAGAGCATTCACCTCAAACCCTGAAACTATGTCCATGCAGAGTATGCAACTATAAGAGAATGTATGTACCTGCAGTACAGTCTGGGCACATATGGCTTCGTCAGTGGTCTTGATCAGCTCCCAGATGACCTTGGATGAGACTCGTTCCTCCCAGTATATTATTGCCTAGTCTTCCTAGTAAATCTCACTATCTGACTGCTGGAGTTGAGGTACCTTGCTCTTGGATATGGCGTATGGGCATGTGTGGTACCCGATGTACTTGAGAGGGAAGTCCTTGTTGCGTCTCTCCTCAACAGGTATGGGGTCTGTGTGCTCTCCCTCCTATCGCGTAAGAAGTAACTTACATCATCAAGACGTCATCCACACCATCCTGTCTATACTATGTGAATACCTTGGGGTGTATGTATGCCATAAGTAGTGGGGCCAGGTCCACTGCACCTATGGCAACATGGGTGGTGCCCATGTCCAGGGGCATCGACTGCTCAACCTAGTATTAACCTCTCATATATAGTATGTAGTAAATATACTCTATACATTGTATACTATAGTATATCTCTCTCATATATAGTATACACATTTATGCTAAGAATTGAAAACTGGTCCATTGTTGAAATGCGTGGACTGCTCTACCCAGTAATATACAAATACACTACATAGAATATGACCACTATTGGTACCAATTCTCACTCACTGTCGTTCCGAATGACACCCGTCCTGGTTGGGGCAGGTGCAGGTCCTGAATGTTAGATAGATATAGTAGGGAAGAAGGTCAGATACTAGGAATGCGAAGCTCTGGGACAGGTAGCCTGCAGGTCCTGACGGTCAGAAAGACTCAGGAGATAGGTATAGAGAGAGAGATGACAGGTACTCTCAGTAGACACGCGGATGGGGTTAGTAATGAGAGTCCGATGGCCTCTGGAGAGAGGTTTAAGAAGACAGGGTTGAGTCTCTCTGTAAGAGGTGTAGGAGGCGATGTGAAAGTAGGAGAAAGGTACATAGATACTTCAGTCTTCAGCTATCCTGTCTGATATTACGTATTGTGTGAGAGAGAGCAGCCTCTACCTGCATGGGTGGGGTGTCTCTTTCCACATCCCCTATCTTGGCCTTTGCCAGCCAGGGCATGCTGGGAATCAGACTCATGATATGTATATATTGAATATATAGATTGAATATACAGTACATATGGGATATATATAGTAGAGTGAGAGAGTAGTATATAAAGCTATTGTAGATTCTCTCATTGTTAAAGCCTTTGCCAGCCAGGGCATGCTGAGAGTCAGACTGACGATGCATATATTGTATATACAATACGTATGGAATACATATTCAACACAATTGTAATTACTCTCATTGTTAAGGCCTTTGTCAGCCAGGGCATGCTGGGAATCAGACTGTTGCATGAGATACCTCACAATATATAGACTATGTATTTAATATACAAATGCTGATCAACATACCAATGCTTCTGATACATACTCTGGAAACAATGCTACTCTGTATACATACCGATGCTTCTGTAGAGTGGGGGTCCCCCCAAATCTTGCTAGCTCGTAGAGGAGGAAGTCCTCCTCAGACAGCAGTTGAGATCCCCAGTACAGCCTATCATTAGGCTATAGCACGAGCATTGCTCTCTCCCACCCTTATGTAAGTGTATTTATATATACCTGCAGAGAGTGATACATGCATATTGCCTACAGGTAGATGTCCGTACCTGAGTCCATCATATATCATATGGTTCTGAATAGATGCTAGTACCTGAGTCCCAGAAACAACTGGACTGCTGACTCCAGGACCTCGTTGCATATATATAGACATACACATGCTGTACATCCCCAGCTCGAAGTATATATATACTTAGTGGGTATCTACCTAAGCCCCAGAAACAAGTGGACTGCTGATTCCAGGGCCTCCTTGGCAACAGAGCGGGGGAGGGCACCGAGCTAGAGTAAACGTGGGAAAGGGTATAGTGTGGTACACTCATTATCTCTGGTATACATACATACAATATATGACACACATATATATAAATTTGTATATATGTATATATCGTGTATAAATATCTGTATATTGTACTTGAATGGTTGTCGCTGGACCCCCTTGACTGACTGTGAATGTGGTACATCTCTCTGTATATACACATACCTCAGGACCGGAGTTCTTCAGTTCCTCCCACAGGTTAGTGTTGTAGGGCATCTTCCCGCTCTTACAGGCACTGAGAATGAGAATGGATACTCACATACACTCATAGGGTATAGATACACATTAGGGGAGCAGCATGGGGCAGAGAGCCCTGATGACTCATCAGGCTGATGAGGGGTGAGAAGAGAACTTATCAGTATTCATCGTGATGTGGAGAGAACCGTAGACAGACATAGTGTCTAACACAGTAGCCAGAATAGGGGTTGCAACTATTATAATGTATATACAGGTTGCTCTAGGTGCTAGTATATAAGGAGTGAGGGTGTGGTTTAGAGTAGAATACCCGTCACATAATATAGTGTTGGATAATGTCTACTACGGGTATACCTTGGAGACCCCTAGCAGTCATGTCATAACCATTCATATACTAATACATATACCTCTCATACACTCCCTAGTACATACATAGCACTCATATCAACCACTATTACTAATACAGGCGTTGTGATCCTGATACCTCTCATACATGCCCTTGAGTACAGCCATTGTCTGTGGATGCATATGTGGGACCATGGCTTGCTTGTAGTCAGCCTTGGTGTACTTACGCCTCTGACACTGCCTGGATGTGAGTTGATATACCATTGATGTACATATGCTCATATGCAATCTCAAAGACCAGTATTGTCATCAATATTTGTAGCTTACGAGTTAAACTTCAGCTGGTTACACTACCTGATGTGTGACTGTTTGTCTCAGTTATGTGTGCTGGTATTTACCTATCAATGTATATGGGTATATAGTTAGTTGCTCTTGTTACCTGCTCTGAATGGTGACTGTCTGCTTCAGGTACGCCAGCTGCTCATGTACACAAGGTGCCTCAGTGGGACTTGACCTCCCACTCATAGTATATAGGGTGAAGACGAGAGCGTCTATCTCTTGTTCTGAAGAGAGACGAAGCTGAGCAGACAGAGAGGGAATGAGGATATCTCTCCTGTCAGTAGGTTGGGAGAGGAGGGGGTCAACAGTAATCTCAGGTACTCACCCACAATGTCTACAGACGGTCACTGAAATGACTCCGGATACCTCCCTAGTCTCTTGCACTGTGTATATGGTGCATCCACTAGATGATGAGTGACCAGGTTAGAAGACGCAAGACGTTTTGAGATAAGGATTGGATTTGTGGCAGGGTGTAGTTCCGCCACTCCTTCTTTCCGTGAAGCCCAGTAGTGACACGCAGAGATGGTGAGTATCGCAGAGCTATATATAGTTTTTAGGTGTGAATAGCTATTGGTGTACAACGATACTGTATTTGGGGTGGGTGGGAGTGGGAGTGGGTATAGTAGGTCATATATCACAAGTGTGACAATTGATCTCTGTTTATGTACAAGTCGACCATCCATACATGTACCCGTACACTGCATATACATTGCACATGTGAGCAGAGCATAATACTACACTTGAGAGATCTATAGTGCTGGTATGGGAGATGTGTCAATTCAATCCAACCTACTCTTGGTAACTGTCGCTGTCTCTGACACTCACACCCCAGCCAGTACCCAAGGGGAGTTCTCTCCCTATAGGTGGTATCGTCAGAAGCCCAGGAGGAACGGTATGTGCTTGTGTCTCATATTTGTGTGGTGGTCTGTTGGACGTACACTTGGATTGACATGGTGTGCGTTGATACCTGACACTTTGTGAGTGATTGCTCTGCATTAGGCACTATATACCTATACCTTACACGATAATATGGACCTTTATGGCTCCTGTCTAATTGTCAACACAGTTCCTCGTCACTCACCACAGTGTAGTTGTTCCCCCACACCTTAGTGTTCGCTCTCCACTCATACTATATACTGTAGACTTTACAGTCGTCCATCTGTGTGTAATAGTGAGTGCATTACCTACAATAGTATGTATTTGTCTCCCCCCAGGTGCGTATATCCAGACGTTGAGAGGATTGAGTCTCTCTCTAACCGGTATGGGTGGAGATAGGAGAGAGCTTTTGTCAGATAGGGTATTAGACAATTCAGTCTTAACCGTCTATCGCTACATATAGTGAGAGCAGCCTCTACCTGTATGGGTGGGGTGGAAGAGAGCGAGATGCAGATCCACCATAAATAGAAGACATTCCAGTCATCACACACTATCCATCAACATCAATTCCGTGGAGGCCATGGTACATATCAACAGGGCCCAGAGTGTAGCTAGTGCTCGGCTCAGGACTGAGTACCTCCCGCTCTTGGGTATGTCACACACTACTATTCAGCCTGTATGACTCACTCTCTGCACGGTCGTCAAACTGCTGATTCACAGGATCCAGGAACCGCGGTCTCGTTGCCGGCTACCTGCAGAAGATAGATGCCACACCGGTGAGGGACAGCCTTCCTGGGAGCGGGCCTATTGAACACAAAGTGCTGGTATGTACCCTGCCATATGAATACCCTTCACTACGCCATATAGAGCGGCCGTATACATTCGGGCAAGTATAGCGACTCTATCTTATATATATGATTCAATCCTTTACACTCGTCTGACTCCCAGGAGGCGCTGACCTTTGAGATGACAGATGCCATAGCAGCCAGGGAGGAGCTGTTTATGACCATTGACCGTCTGGCTAGGAGGGCAACAGGTAGGCTGTAACGATTTAGCTATATATGGCTGTAATTTAATATATGATACATATATAGTAGTGTTGGCCGTCTTGCTTGGAGGGCAACAGGTAGGGTGTGACCGTATATATATATATATGACTATATGTACATATGCTTCACATTGTCAGTGTACGCATTTGGCTCTCACCTTAGGCACCAAGCAGGCTCTCCTGGTACAGAGTATCTGTCAGGACTACAAGTCCCTCATGAGCGACAACCACATGACTGACTGTCAGGTTGGTACATACACGTAATAATGCCTCAATACATCTATACGTATATAGTCGGCACGGCACTCTCATGCATGCTGGTGTATATTCGTAACGTATACAGGGTGTCTAACCGTAGAGACGTGGGCGTGACCCCTCCAGACGCCAGGCAGTGAGGGACTGGGAGGACACACAGCGTAAGGCAGAGTGGCACGCACAGGGAGAGCAGAAGAGAAGGAGACAGAAGATGAGGCACCAGCAGGCACAGCTGGAGACTGACGCCAGAGAGAGGGAGAGAGAGAGGCGGCAGCAGGAGCAGGGGAGGGAGAGACCCGGCAATGCTGGCACCCTCAAGCACATGGTGAAGGTCAAGGAGGAAGCTGAGACTGAGACTGTGCCAGTCAAGACCGAGGTGCGACAGGTACTGCTATCTTTCGTACCAATCTTTGTGTGTATGTGTATGTACTATGTACGTGGCATTGAGGGATATACATATGCTAGCATTGTATTCCATCAGTCCACTTGGTATATCGGGGAACTGTACATGTATGTGTTACTATCTGACTCCAGACAGCCACAAGTGCAACACGTGTGGCCAAGACCCCTGCTGCACCTCAGATATCACAGGTACTGGACGTGTATGATACTCAGTCTTGACAATGAAAGGTGGTGTTATAGTGTCATTGCAATTACAGACTCCCACCCATAGTCTCACTCCAGACAGTCACACAGGTACCTGCAGTGTCCCACCCTCCTGTTGCCGCCTCTGTCACACAGCCTGATGTTGCACAGCCGATGGTAGCACAGACTCAGAAGGCTGTGGACAGGCACACACATGACACAGATGAGGTATACACTTATACACTTGAGAGTACTCAACTATACACTCATCGGTCTCGTACTATATAGTATGGAGAACGAAGGCAGCTTGTCTTTACCATCCCAGTAGTGCAATCGTTACATTGTAGGCTACAATGTGCTTACAGCCAGGAAGAGACAGGTGCAGCAGTGCACCCTTCTGGTCCTACTGCTGATGCAGCTGTGGATACACCATCTGAGGATCGAGACAGGGGGGCAGAGGAGCCTCCCTATGAGGTACCCCATAGTATATCTACACATACACCTGTACATGTGTAGCTACACTTCTTCCCTACCCAGGCACAGCTGCACCAGGTCCTGGTACAGGACTTCTAGATTGCATATATATACTATAATGGTACATTACCACTATTAGCTGTATGATACAGCTGCTGTATCCTTAATAATATACTGTCACACTCTACCACATTACCCAGGCGCAGCTGTACCAGGTCTTTCAGGGTCTGCTAGACATCATGGACGCACAGGACACGGCCAATATGGCCATGGGTGGGGGGGAGTACCACGATGTAGGTACGGGAACATGTTGTGATTTATAGGGAGCTGAGATGCTGTAAACGGTGGTCCTGATAGCCAAGTGGACTGAATGGCGACATCCTCAACTCAGAAAGTGTGTATAGTACTAGAGTAAGAATATACAAAAGTACCCTTCCCTATCCAGTAACCCTAGACGGACTGACTGGTGACATCCTGATCAAGGCAATGGACAGGCAGTGCAAGGACCTGGAGCCAGCACTATACGTCTACCTGGTACGTACACGAATATATATATATATATGTATATATATATGGACGTATATAGAAGTGTATATATCGTATAAAACGACTTACACTAGGAGACTGTCAAGGCCACCCTCTGTGACGCCATCCTAGCCAGACATGACGACTTTGGCAGACAGTACCAGGGCAGAATTGCAGAAGGTACCCACTCTCAATTACCCTACTATCCGCTTGGTGCTGTATGTGATAGTATGTGTTATAGACCTGTATATATGGTGTTAACACCAGCCAGTATCGCCCAGGAGCAGTACTGCAAGCTGCTCTATGAGAACCAGACTGTCACGGAGCGCATGCAGCAGCTGCTGGTACGTGTCAAGCACAAATGTATAGTGTAGTGACATAGTGTTCCCTTGTGCTTGCTATGGATCCTTCTCCTTAAGCATCTTCTCCATGGATACATAAGATACATTGTTTATGTCTGCCAATCTTCTGACCCCAGACTTCTGACCAGGTGCCGCCTCCCCAGAGTCAGAGGATAGCAACTAGTGATAGCCACTCTCAGACCCAAACACTCTGTGTACGTATTACTATACTAAGTATAGTTTGTCACGTATTTGTATCTCTTCTGCCCTGTCTTCTGACTATGTATAGAAAGTGTGTTCTATTCTCTCTAACCCTAGTGCGACGCATCCACTGCCACCTCCCACATCGCTGTGCCTGTGGTAGTGGAGAGATGCATACAGAGAGAGAGATGCATACTGGACACCGAGGAGCCTCAGGTAGTGATACAATCTCGAGTCTTGTGTCTTTCTACTCACTCTGTGTCTATATGATGGGGATTGTTCCTTTGTCTTTGCTATATCTGTGATCAGAGTCTCAATATGTATGATATATAGTGTCTTACTCACTGACTCTCCAGGCATTCGTACAGCGTATCGCTGCTGCTGCTGAGTCCGGAGAGGTCATGTCAGCTGCAGAGTCGGTATGTTGCAGAGTATTATGTATATATATATACTATTAATATTGATTCAATATAATATTGAATATGCACTCTCTCCTTTGTCAGTTATATACCCTGATTGTTCATATCACAGTATCAGGTCTCCTTCGTTAGCACTCTAACTCCCAGAGAGCAGCCATCCGTGCCCTCTCCAGCATAGTGGTTGAGAGGAACAACAGGCTGGCTGTGCTGCTGCTAGGCACTCCCAAGGAGGGTATGTCACACCTGTGTCTCATTTGATGTATGTCCAGCATATATATATATATCTATATACATATGCTGATGTGTCCCCCTCTATGTGTCTGGTTCCATTCTAGCCAAGAAGAGAAGAATGACTCATTATTGTATGTAAGTTTATAAACATTTGCTGATAACAGCTGAGAAGCTGGCCATGATGGCAGCCATGACCAGTGGGTCTCCATACTGGTGTGTGGACAGCACCACACTCTCATGCCTCAGTGTGCGTCAGTATGATATGTATATATGTCACATTGTACTTAAGTAATATATGTATATGTATATATAGGTGTGTGGTGTGTGGACAGCACCACACTCTCCAGCCTCAGTGTACGTATGTGTGATATATATTCATGTGTGTGTGCTACATCTGACATAAGTTGCCTGTCATCCCCTCATATACTCTCTCTCCATTACATATAACCTGGATCTGTCCCTATATTTTTTCCTCTTGTCCCCACTACCACCAGGAGCCAGTGACTGAGACAGTGTTCGACAAGAGAGCAGAGACATCCAATCATTGGACCAATGCCCCAGAGGTGAGTGTGGCTGTATGTACTTCCATTCCTAGTCTTTGCCAATTGTTTACTCCTACACTTGCCTAATATATCGGACCCTATATGTCACATGTATCCTACATACAGTCTGTATAAATATACAGATGCCAGTTATACTAATACTCCAGGTGGCTGCCACAGAGGCACCCCCTACCACAGTGCACAAGCACACACAGTCAGTAGAGGAGGGACCTAGAGAGAGCACCATGCAGAGAGCAGAGGTGGCAACTACAACAGAGACCCCGCCCACCACCAGGTAATATTGCACTCATGACATTCTTACAGCTAGCCTAGTTGTAACAACTAGCATATACCCTAGTATTCGTATATTCACTACCCCATTAGAAACCAGTCTCTCATGTGTAGTAATGTATCTTGAGTATATTGTCTCCTTCTTCCCCAGTACTGTACATCCTGTGTGTTCTGACTCCAGGGAGCACATGCACACCCAGACACCAGATACAACAATGGAGAAGGCTTCAACTCAGGTCTCTGTCCCTATAGAGGAGGCCGCACCTGCTTCTGAGTATGTAGAGCTCACTCTTCCTATAGAGGAGGAGGACCCATCTACAGATGTGACTGTCTCTACAGAGCAGGAGACATCTGAGGACACCTCTGTGGGAGAGGACTGTGTACACACAGGCAAGCAGTAAGTTACTGCTGCAGTAACTGACATAGACAGATGTTATTATGACTCATTTCTCCCTCCTAGACTCATCGGTAGGTGAGGGAGAGACAGCAGCCCTGCAGCCCCTTGGTGCTCTGGCAGTTAGACTGTCCACACACATGTCACAGATAGAGAGCTACAGAAGGGACCACCCTCTCCCATTCTCCCCCCACGCATGGGACTACCCCAGAGGTATGTATATCATTGTCTGCACTTTCGAGACCGTGCACATTGACACCCATAGAGAAGACTCTGATACTGAGCAATACAGACCCCTCCTGGATTGTATGACTCCACACACCGTAGTCTTTATCAGACACTTACTACTCTACACGGCATACCAATCCAAATACTCTAGTTTCCCAACTCTCCCCAACCCCAGGGTTTGCAACCACCCTCAAGAGGGTTGTGGATCCCATCGAGACTGACCTGGAGGCTGCTGAGGACATGTCCCCTGGTGACCCGGACATGGTGTATGTCGCCACACACTACTCGACTCTGGTGAGGTTCACATATATGTATGCACTAGAGATACTCATCACTATACATTATACTATGTCCCTTCTGTGATGGATCTGATACCCAGGAACTATATATAGTAGATCTACTCTACATGTAGTATATAGTATATGTAATACAATGTCCCCTCTGTGATGGACCTGATACCTAGGACGAGGGCCTCATGTTCCTATACGACCTCCAGAAGCACATTGACTCGTTCAGATGTGGTGTCGCTAATACGACCTACGTCTAGGAAGTACGATACCTGTTACTGTGG
>BDIP01000909.1:0-13729 GCA_003568945.1 Kipferlia bialata
TGTATATATGTAAAGAGAGTGAGAGAGAGACCTCTTCCAGGCCAACAAGGCAGGGATGACAAGATGTGGAAGCTAGGTACAATACATGGAATATATGTATATACATGTATACATAGAGAGAGAGAGAGAGAGAGTAGACATCTTCCAACAAGGCAGGGATGACAGGATGTGGAAGCTAGGTTTACTCATGTAATATATATATATATGTGTGTATGTATATATGTAGAGAAAGAGATAGAGAGAGAGAGAGAGATTGTGCATTCCAGGCCAACAAGGCAGGGGTGGATGACAGGATGTGGAAGCTAGGTACTTTCCTTATTGGAGCATGTGATATGTTATGCCAATTACTATGTCTATCACGTATTATTCACCCCAGCGCTTCTCGAGGTGCATGACCCTATGGATTTGTTAATATATTAGTACGATATATATATGCATATGAATTGAGATATACCCTAACAACAGTTCTCCTCGAGGTCCATGACCCTGAGCGTTGTGCCAGGGAGTGTCTCAAGCTGGCCACAGAGCGCTATAGATACAGCAGGTATATGGAGTTGCAATACTAATATATTGTGCATAGTACATGTACATATACTCTACTAATAGACTGTATAGTATATGTCTAACCCATAGGATGTTCAAGTGGATGGCAGAGCACATGGAGTCATGTATATATCTAGTAATAGTATTCATATATACGTCAAATAATATGTGTATATTTCACATTATATCTAATCGTAGGATGTTCATGTGGATGGCAGAGCACAGGTTCAATGTACAATATAGATTCTATATGTACTCTTTGTATGTATCTTAGATATATACGGTATATAGACCTAACCCCCAGGATGTTCATGTGGATGGCAGAGCACATGGTGGCTCTCTATGGACACTGTGCCTCAGACAAGGTATCACCTCAATATGAGGACATGGATTACTCATTTCAATATTACTACCAAAGATAACTTGCTATCTTCCTGATACAGAAACATGATAAACAATGGACTTCCCCACTGCCATCCGTGCTACATATCGTTGATTGTATTCATACCCTAATCTCTCACACTCACTCTCAGTACCCCCCTGCCCTTGCCAAGTCACTCCTGGACGGATCGGTGTCGCAGGTATATATTGTATGTATTCAGTATATGTGTCTATATTTCGACCACTGTTAACCCTAGGCCCTGCACGCACTGCCCACCCCCTCATTCACACATTGATTATTTACTATTGTTCAAATATATAGTATTAATACATATATGAATATGGTTATTTATACAAGATTAACCCTAGGCCCTGGACGCACTGCCCACCCCCTCTGAGAAGGAGAGAGAGGCAGAGGCAGAGGCAGAGGGAGATGGAGAGGGAGATGAGAGAGAGGACTCAGTATCCTCCCTGCCCGATGCACTTCCAATGTCATCGGCCACCCCTCCCTCCCTCTCCCTCTCTGATGCACCTCTGTATGAGAGGACAATACTCTTGATGCAGGTAGATATATAGTTTAGTATATATATATATG
Organism: Kipferlia bialata; assembly: GCA_003568945.1. Lineage (NCBI taxonomy): Eukaryota > Fornicata > Kipferlia > Kipferlia bialata. Next base: position 1,520 of record BDIP01000909.1, read on the forward strand.
TTTAATTATAAGTATATATCTCCCTCCCTCTCTGATGCACCTCTGTATGAGAGAACCATACTGCTGATGCAGGTAGGTGTAGTATGTATATTAATGCAATACGATACTGAATGAATACCCATAGTCGTCTGTATATGTATATTAATAGTATATAGTGTGCTTATAAACTATATATATATATATATGTGTGTGTGTACTTATATTCTAATAGTCAGGGCCACTTTGTGCGTGTGTCTGGCTTCCGTGCATGGTGTGAGAGGAGGCTGTGTCTGTTCCTGGCCAGGAGGGCAGACCTGCCCATACCCATGCTGATAGGTACGTATGTATATGTGTGTGTGTGTGTGTGTGTGTATGTATGTATATTAATGTATCACTCTGTCTATTGATGTGTCTGTTCCTGGCCAGGAGGGCAGGCCTACCCATACCCATGTTCATAGGTATGTATGTATATATATATGTGTGTGTATGTGTGTGTATGTATGTATGTATGTATATTCATGTATCACTCTGTATATTGATGTGCCTGTTCCTAGCCAGGAGGGCAGGCCTACCTATTCCTATGCTCATAGGTACAACATCTCACTCTCTCTCTACCTCCCCTCTCTTACACTCACTCTCTCTTTCTCTGTCTGTCTCTCTGTGTCTTTTCATGTGCTTTAAATAGTCTGCAAGTATATATATATGAATATACATACACTCTCACCCTCAGCGTGTGTCCTACCTCTTGCCATCCCCACATGGTACGGCCTGATATCAGAGGTGAGACATTGCGTATATGGAGTATTCTGTGTTGTATACTTATATAGAATATGTGTGTGTGTGTGTATCGCAGAAGTGAGACCCGTGTCTGCACTATTCTTTCTCTTTCTCTATAACTATATTGCAAGAGTACAATTGTATACTCAATCTAATTCCAGGGTGAATCAGGATCAGTCCGGTCCCGTGCTGACTTCTGCTTCCTCTATCTGTTTGGGATGTACAGCAAGAACACTGCGTTTGCACCAGTCTTTGTGGCAGGTAGAGTCTCTCTCTCTGTTTCTCTCTCTCTCTCTCTCTCTGTCTTACTTCTCACCCCAGGTGTGCTTGTGGCCATATACTATGCCGCAGTGGTGGTCCCAGCACACAACATACTCCTGAGCACAGCAAGGTACATATATATGTATACTATACACACATATATATTATATCAATATATTATATTATGCATGTATATATATATATGTATATGTATCATCAGCACACAACATACTCCTCAGTACAGCAAGGTACATATAGATATACTATACACACACACACACATATATATATATATATCATCAGCACACAACATACTCCTCAGTACAGCAAGGTACATATAGATATACATATACACACATATATATATACATATATATTATACACACAATATATATATATAATAATATATAATATACTCCTCAGTACAGCAAGGTATGGAGCGCAAAGCTGAAACATATCATACAGTTGTGTACAATACATATTACATATTGTTCACCCCAGGTGGAACCTCTCTGCCCCCCCATCCATCTGGCTCAGACCACCCACGGAGCAGTGCCAGGTATATACACCCATACATAGTATAATGTATAGTATACATATAGTACATATGTACTAGTGTATATTCATGTACAAAGTGTATATTCATGTATATATAGATTCCATTTAGACATAGAGTGAGACCACCCACGGAGCAGTGCCAGGTATATACACCCATATATATTAGTATGAGTAATAATAGTATATTGATCTATATGATAGTACTATTATTATTATATATTAATAGTACTGTCCATTTGGCTCAGACCACCCATGGAGCAGTGCCAGGTACTCTATAATGATACATGATATATGATATAGTAATATATATATATATATGTGTGTGTGTGTGTGTGTGTATGTATAGTGTATACCACCCACGGAGCAGTGCCAGGTATATAGTGAATATATTTAGATATATATTTATATATTCCTCATTTTCCATATTATACATATGTATAGTATAGACCACCTACGCAGCAGTGCAAGGTACACATAGACGTGGAGTGCAGTTAGTACCATATAGATATATATACAGGGTATCAGTATTATAGTGTTTGTAGTCTAGTGCTACTCAGACCGAGTGTGAGGTGCACTATGCATGTCTCACTCCCAGGTGTACCCCTCTCTGTTGATGTGATTAGTACATATATATTTCGTACACATATACTCACATATCTCTAACTCCCAGGTGTACCGCTCCCTTGTGCAGTGCATGACACCTGGGGCAGTCAGGATGCAGAGGTATATATATATATACAATAATATGCTATATATATACTACAATATATTGCATACTGTACTTGCTACTAATGAGTATATATATATAATATACATGTGTGCAGTGCATGACACCCGGGGCAGTCAGGATGCAGAGGTATGCATAACTCATATAAACACACACATATATATGTATACACTATATATAGTGCAGATATTGTGTATAGTATATTAGTATATTAGTATATATGTATATATATATATACAGGAACATGACACCCGGGGCAGTCAGGATATGCATATATTGTATATAGTGTATTAGTGTATTAGTATATATGTATATATATATATATATATATACAGGTACAGGACACCCGGGGCAGTCAGGATGCAGAGACATATAGAAGTATATACATATATATATGTATAGTGCATATATTGTATATAGTAAATTAGTATATATATATATACAGGTGCATGACACCCGGGGCAGTCAGTATATAGTACATATATAGTGCATATATGGTATGTTAGTATATTAGTATATATATGTATATAGATACATGACACCCGGGGCAGTCAGGATGCAGAGGTATATATATATGTATACATATATATATACTGTATCTATAGTATATATATAGTACATATATAGTGCATATATTGTATGTTAGTATATTAGTATATTAGTATATATAGGTACATGACACCCGGGGCAGTGAGGATGCAGAGGTATGGACAGTAGTAGTATGTGTATGTATATGTCAATATAGTGTCGGATAGGATAGGTATTTAGGTACTTGTCTCAATGTCAATTTCTACTCTTCAGGTATTCATTCTCTCTCTCACACTCAGTATATTAATATATGTATCTAACCCTCTCTCTCTCAGGGTATATATATGTATCTAACCCTCCAGGGCTGCTGAGAAGGGTGCTCTATCGATGCTCAAGCAGCAGAGACGGAGGGAGAGGAGAAGGTATATTGTATACTATAATTATGCTACTCAATTTCTATTATATCGATGTATCATGGACATGATACTCATGGTATTTACACAATGCCACAATATCATCATTGGTATTGTGCTCATCTGACCTCTAGGCGCAGGAGAGAGAGACGGAGAGCCAGAGAGAGTGAGATGTCTCCATATGTACCCTTTAACGGAGACGATGATATGGATGGACAGGGAGAGAGAGACGCCGTTGAGCGTGTCATTGTGGACCAAGTAGAGGGTGATATTGAGGGTGTAGTGCCTGAGGTGCCTATTAAGGGTGCAGAGGGAGAGAGAGAGAGCGAGGATGAGCTACTGGAGCCAGTCTCCACTGGAGGGCCCACTGCCACAGCAACACACTCAGAGTTCGTATTATTTGTTATTATACTCTCAGTACAATTTTCACCACACGCTATTCTTCTCATATTATCCATATGTTACGGTTAATGTGTGATCTCTTACCCCCAGGTCCGTGTCCCCAGAGACCAGCTGTGACAACAAGCAGCCATTCCTCATGAGGTACTATTCTCTCTCTCTCTCTCGCTCTATATATATATATATATATATATATGTGTGTGTGTGCTATATCTATACATGTCTCTATATCTAAGTATATAGTATATATGTACATGTCTCTATATCTAAGCATATAGTATATATATTTATGTATATATATGCCGTTGATTGTGACAACAAGCAGCCATTCCTCATGAGGTATGGCGTTCTATTATACACATATATAGATATAATAACTATTTTCATATAAGTATATATAGTTATATATATAGTTGCTTTCAGTTACTATCCCTCATTCCAGGCAACGTGACGTCCTCCTGGGTGATGACGATGACACAGTCCTGCAGGATAGCGTGAGGTACATATATATATGTATATTATAAGTTATAATATATATGTGTGTGCGTATGTATTAAAAGTAAAATACCTACAGGATATATATGTATTCATATATGTGTATATATATGAGGTACTACTATTGGAGCTGTCTACAATGACACGCTCATGTCTCTTTATCCATCTTTACTCACACATAATATCTCCCTCTCTTATCCCAGCAAGCATGTATTTTGGTACTCAAACCCCCCCCCCCCCCTCACCCTATTAAGCGTGCCAGTACTCACACATACTATTGCACATCCCTTTATATACTATATGTCCCTGTCTTACCCTAGCAAGCGTGCCAGGGCTGCCGCTGCCAAGATGGCCAAGTACCACCCAGGACAGAGTGCAGCCAGCAGGTATGTATATGTATGGAGTGTATATATATACCATATATATATAGATTCCAAGATGGCCAAGTACCACCCGGGGCAGAGTGCAGCCAGCAGGTATAGATATGTATATATTGAATATAGTATACCATGTATTTTCATACATGTCACCATTTCTGTATTTGTCATGTATCATATATGTATCATTAATACACTCTATATCATGAATATTAGTGTAACTATTTCTGTGTCTTTCATATGTCATAGTCTTACTCCCAGGATCTTCGACCTCACAATATTCATCCATTCATCATTCAATGTATCTATATGTATACCTCCCTCTCAATGTGGTTTGTTCTCGTGTTCTAACGCTTAGGATCTTCGACCTGACCAAGCCCAACCCTGAGCTGTGGGGACTCAAGCCAATGCTGCTGAGTAAGGTATACCTTACACGTATATATATATATGGATATTGAGACACAGTGTGAATACTATAGGTATATATATATATATATATATATATATATATGGGGACTCAAGTCAATGCTGCTGAGCAGCATTACACATACATATATATATAATGTACATGTACTCTTCATACATAGAACAATCAAACTTCAATGTGGCTCCTCTCCCCGCTGATGGCATTCTCATACATCGTGTGTTCTCTGTATAGTACAGTCTTACTGAATGTCAATTGAATGTTCCCTCTGTCACATAGCTCCCTTCTCCCCACCCCAGGCCTCTGATGGCATTATCATACATCCATCAGACGCATATCTCGTGTTCTATCTATAGTACAGTCTTAGTGTCAATTGAGTGTTCCCTCTGTCACATAGCTATCTCCCCACCCCAGGCCTCTGACGGCATTGTGCCCCGGTCATGCTCTCTGTTCTTCTGGATCGCATTCTTCTGTGTAGGTATGGGATTATTGTATATAGAAGTATTCTATACAATCGATGTATTCGATAATCTAGACGGCATTGTTCAGTACAGGTATCAGCATTATGGTGTCATTGTATAATTTTATACTATTCTCTATACAAATGGTAATATACGATTTTTCCTACTCTATTGGTACACACATACTAGGAAACTGTGTGTCTACTGCAGCATGGCCCAACTGGTCATACCCACACTGTTTCTATCAATGTATCAATGTATCTAATATGTTATGTATATGTTACATGTATTCTCCTGTATACTTTACTGATGTGCCAGGTGTCTACTGCAGCATGGCCCACATGGCCATACCCCTCAGCACCAAGTATGCAGTGCTTAGCCCACTAGGTATATACAAGTGTATACTTATATCACTACTATCCATACAGATGCCATATATTGCTATCTCCCTCACATAGATATTGTTGTTCAATTATGTGACTACTCATCTGTATCTACTATATATCCTTATCCCAGGTCTCCCCATGGGCGTATACATCACCTGTGTCCTTCTAGTGAATTTGGGACCCTCAGTGTGGCAGGTATACATACTGGTACTGGTCATTTCATATCCCTTGTATCCCATATAATACTTCTCTTATACTATTACTGATACTGTCACTGATATGGGACCCTCTGTGTGGCAGGTATAGACACCCGCCGTTATTGATACTGATACTACTACTGAAACTATTATGATCCTGACACTAGTATATTTTTGGCAGGGCATGCTCGAGATGTCCCTTATACTATTTCAGTCACTGATGTAGTTACTGATACTCATACTATCACATATACTGTCACTGTTACTGACACTGATACTTGCAAGGCATGCTCTCGAGATGCCCTTCATACTCTACTATATATACTCGTATTATTACACATACCATATTCTATTGCATACACTATTATTGATTACTGATACCAGGGCATGCTCGAGATGCCCCCTTACACTGGTACTATTACTCACTGATACTGTTACTGATACATATATATATATACTATTATTGTTTGGTTACCTCTTACTCTCACTGATTCCAGGGCATGCTGGAGATGCCCCACATACTATTTCAGTCACTGATATAGTCACTGTTACTAATACATTCTATTATATATATATATATATATACATATAGTGTTCTATCGCATATACTGTCACTGACGCCAGGGCATGCTCGAGATGCCCCTTGTATTCCCTAGGGTGGGCAGGCGCCACAGGCGTAGGATGCGGCTAACCCCTTCCTAAGAGTATGAGAGAGAGAGAGAGAGAGAGAGAGAGAGAGAACGCTTCTCTCACGAGGGGTTTGCTATGTTTGCCATTCCCCTGAATCACCGTTATTTCCTTTGCTGTCGGCCAAGATGTAGCCGACGTTTCCTATTTGTATCCTGCCAACTATATTGGTGGTGCCATATACCCCTAAGTAGCGACTGGCGCAGGTCTAGAATATATGTTAAATGTATAAGTTTGGAGACGTATCAACGAAGTTAGATATCTATGCGCTCCATTTCTTTGTTTGAAACTAACAGTTTCAAAACTCTATAGTGGTCTTAGACATTCAAGGCAAGCAGAGGCATCTCGGGGAGGGCTCTACGGCTTCTACCCTCCTGCCTGGAAGGGACGGGGAGAGGAAGAGTGAAGACTTCACTGTGAGGTAAGCTAATACAGAATCTCTCGATAACTGAAATCAATTTACTGTGGCGTTGTTCCCATGGTGAATCACAACCACTGACCAGGTGGCTGAGGCTCAGCCACTGAGCCAAGAGTAGACTATAGTAGGCTAGCATAGACTATGTTCATTAAGAATATATAGCACAAACTATAGGCCCGTTTGCAGTGTCACTGCCTACCTCTGGGTCTATCTACAGCCAAGGCCCGTGACGGTCTTTAACAAAGACTCTTTATACCGCAGTGCTATGGCAGACCTCATCTCTATGAGATTCTCATTCCTAGTATGACAAGCGAGATAGAAAAGACCCGCCACTCTTGGGGAGGCACTTAGTAATGTCGCTGTTCTGGTGCGTCGCCTTCTACTTAAGAGTAATGTTGACAGGAGACACAGTGAGAGACAGGCTAATTAGTCTCAGTGGGGTGACAGTTCTTCAGGGATGTATGTGATCCGCACACCCATGGTGTATGATGTATGGTGTAAAAGCAAGGAGAGTGGTTGTATGCTGACTCTTCTCTATATGAGGCCAAGAACAGCCGTTGGAGATTCACATGGCGAATGCCAGCGATTGAGGTTCTGGACACTGTTACGTCCATGGGACGTCGTCCGAGTTCGTCTACGAGGGCAGCACCGGTGTATCAGTGGGCCGCCGTATACCACTACTCGAGGCCAAGAAGGTGAAGGCGGAGTACCCACTAATGGTGGGCCACCATCCACGGTTATCATCCCGGAGGGAGAGAGGTTGCTATAACTGGACACCGCATCAGCGTGACGCTGACAGCATCAGAGGCCTGTAATTACAACAAACAGGTTCAGTCTGGTTTGCTTGTGGATCCTGGCCACATGATAGCTCATGTCCCGACTTTGGAGAGAGAACATGGTATACATATTCGCTTTAGGGGTCACCATGAGGTGCTGGTAGAGCTTGGTGAACAGGTGGGAGGGCACCCACAGGGGACTGAGAGGCTGCGTGGAAATAGCTGATGTGGAAGGCCTCCAAGCGAGATGTTTTGCTCACAGGTTGCCATCACCGGAGACCAAAGGGACGTAGCTTACGTTTGGGGAAGCAGCGACTTCAAAAGGACTCTGCTCTGACTCTGCTACCACACACTGCTTGTAGGAGGCAGTAACAGTACTCTTCTCTCTATTATGTTATGTATGTCTCTGTATGGAATATAGATGACGTATTTTGCCTAGGCCTTATAATATGACTCTGAGTCAGAGTCTGACCTTAATGGTGAAAGGATACATACATAGTATTCAGCCATCAATCAGAAGAGAGCAGACTCTGGTCCAGGCATGGTAAAACCAGGAAACTTTCCTGTGTTTCCTAAATTAGGCTAATTTAGTAATATTGCCTATTTGGGAAGCAAACTGACGGCGTTTTACGTTGCAACTCCGCAGGAATTAGGGGCCTGACAACACATATGAGAGGCTCCTTTAATTGCTATAGCCGTACATGGCACAACAGTGCGGATAGCACAATGGCTACAAGGCTCTACGCAGTGATGAGGAAGCAACCGAGCTTCACTATGCATATGTGGTGGAATTATCGTGTATATGGGAATACCATTGGATAATTAGGTGACGATACGGGCGTTACTCGTCCTCTTGACTGTTTTTCAATAATATACTATACTATAATCAATCAATGTGGATGGGATAACTCTAGGTCAGTATGTCTCACTATGTATTGGAGATGACGCTCTCCCCTCCTTCTCCCCGACCCTTTGTCTCTCCCTTACCTTACAGATACTGACTTCTGGTGCTTCTCTTCTTTCTGGTAGTGGGCACTGGGTTGTACTCCCTACAAACTGAGGGGGGAGAGAGAGAGAGTGAGGGGGGGAAGGAGGTCGGGAGAGTGTGTGATGAGGAATATGATTGAGACAGTATTGTCCAATCACTTCATAGTCCAGGGTGTGGGTTATCAGGCACTATTCCCCATCACAGCACCACACAGATTGCACGACAGGTATCCGGCACTGCCAGGCTGGCAAAGTACTACCCCCAAAAGGAGCACAACGAGGCACTTTGCATCTCTGGATAGTCTCAGAGGTCTCTAGTTTTGAGACAGATCCACACCAAATACACTCGAGAGTAAGCGTGTAACCAGCCTACGTAGGATTCCTCTGATCCAACCCAGTGTTTCGAATTCAAATTTCTATTCCACTATGACTAATACCGAAACCGGAGAAGGTTCCAACGCAAGGGAGTCCATCACAGTACACCACGCCCAGGCGTCTATTCAGACGGATATATCCAAAACAGCCACCTCTCCCTCTCCCTCTCCCTCTCCCTCTCTCTCTAGTCCCTTCAGAGGGGATGCCCAGGGCGCGCCAGACATGCACACACAGCCGTCTGAGTTGCACTCTATCGCTACACTGGTCCCTAGGGCGCCAGAATCGCTACCGAGAGACGCGTATCCTACCTACGTATCAGATGGTTGAGAGGTCTTCTCAAGAAGTGTGAACGTGGTCGGGTATCTCCCGGTTGGGTATCTACCTGTACACACTGAGCCCATATACTACCTAGAACGATGACACGCTCTCTACTAGTATATCATAGAGGGTATAGAGTCTATACCTGATCGGGTATCTGCTGGTTGGGTATGTGTCTGTACACAGTGACTGACCCACGGTACCCGTCCTGAAGTGGGGACCCAACGGCAAGCACGTTCTGATGTCAGTAGCCTGCTAATACACCGTTGAGAGAGAGAGAGAGTGTGTGTGACACACTGTGTGTGTGTGTGACCTTACTGCTAGGACGTCCTTGTGTCAGTAGTCTACGCCATATATCCATATATACATGTATATATACATATATATATACATATATATGTACAAACGTGCCAGTGTTCTGTCATAAGCTATATCCCAGCCGAAGTAGCAGTCATCGTCTGGACCGATAAGGGTCCATTCGCTCAGGTAGGTGTCACTGGGGTTAGGATGATCAATGATCAGCACTGTAGTCTTGAGTACTCATGAATACTCTGTGTACAATACAGTAACCAACCAGGGTCCACTTGCTCAGGTAGGCAGAGGTAAGGGTCAACTAAAGAGATACTGAAGTGATATGTACCTCTACAGGAGCAGTATTGACTAAATGTATATGCAAACCCGTGGATACATAGTATATCTACACTCCTTGGTGTTCTATGTGAGAATCATAACACTAGGCCGAATAGCAATCACTATCAAATGACCATTGTCAAAACACATACACTAGTATATATACTCACACACACACACACACTCTCTCTCTCTCGGAGTAGACTCACTCTTGTTTGTTCCAGGCATACAGCTCGACAGACCCAACGTTGAGCTGTGTGTAGCCTGGAGTTCAGCAACTTCTGGAGCATGCTTGAGTACAGTATAGCGGAGCACGCGCAACAGTATAGTGATAGTGGGGTGTATTGTAGAGACCTGGGGGTTAGTAAATCATTAGATGCAGAGGAAATGGTATGTTCATATCCTTCAAATTAGGCCTAACAATCTCACCTTCCATCTTACTATGGGCACCCCGGGCGAGGCACAGAAGTATATACAGTATAGTATATATGAAGTATAGTACACAGTACATTGTACATAGTACACTATTGGGGATTGGCAGTATTACCTTCCCACTGTATCGAATAGGTTGGGTTGCCAAGTGCAAGCCTAGACCCATCAGAAGACAGGGCGCATACGCAGGTGGAGGCATCCTTGGGGAAACTGTCGACTGTGTTAGAAGAATTAGAAGAATACGTCTCGGAGTGAGAAAGAGCGAGAGGGTATTGAGCGGTTAGCAAGTTGGTGTCTCCGCAGCTCTGGGTAACAATTAAATATGTTACAATATCGTGAGACAGCGAGCGGGAGAAGGTGACAAATACTAGTAGACGGTACCTCCCGCCAGGAATATCTTCTTCCACTCAGTGTCACTCTCGTGCTCAAAGGCAAGGAGACCACTGGAAGTGTGAGAGGGTAGGGATAGAGAGTGGAAATGTGAAAGGGAGAGGGGTAAGACAAACACATTGAGGTCGTACCTGTACTGTGGGTAATACAAAGCAGTAGAGAGAGATAATGAGATAGTGAGAGAGAGTACCTGATCTGTGGGTAATAGAAGCCCGCTGTTGAAAATGTACCCGTGACCGCTATACGCGCTCCATCTCCAGACAGAGACACTGAGGGTAAGAGAGAGAGAGAGGCTGAGGGTCAGTGCAATTATGCTCGTTGAGAGTACCTGAGTGCCCCAGGCATATGGCCTTCCTCCCTGCATGGTGGGTGTCTGAGAGGAAGGTCTCGTACCGGTAAAGACCATCCGTGAACCTGGTGGTTTAGTATATGGTATACTATGAGTGAAGAGAGGGAGAGGGTGGGTAATGGGTGTCTGAGAGGAATGTCTCTAACAGATAGACACCCTCATGGAAAGATAACTGGTGCACATAAAACTAGGACAGAGAGAGTGGTACTTCACAACCGTCGGTATCAGTATCAGTATTATAATAGTATATAGTACTATTCCAATGGTGTTACTAGATGACTAGTGTATGTATACCTGTACATGGAGACTCCGCAGAAATAGAATGGATTCTGATATTATTACATTCTTTCGATTTCCATTATAATTAAAGGGGATCCTCTAAGATATACCTGTACATGGATACTCCGCAGTCAGTATCAGTATCAGTATTTGTATACATACTATGTATACCTGTACATGGATACTCCACAGTCAGTATCAGTATCAGTATTTGTATACATACTATGTATACATATTATACATACTATGTATACCTGTACATGGATACTCCACAGTCATCGGTGGAGCCAACAGCCAGGACACCGCCTGGGAGTGAGTAACAGCACATGATATGATGAAGAGTACTTATCTAATGATAAGAAGAGAGTCTAGGCCTGTTAGACACAAACACACAATGAGCAAATGGCCAGTGCACCACATGAAGGGTGATACTAACACAATGACAAATATCTATCACGATAATGAAAGTATTGACACCAAGAACTACCCTTGCCTCTCAACATGTGCACCCACCCACCTGCCATGGCCAGAGAGAGAGAGAGAGAGAGTGAGGGGGAGAGAGAGAGAGCCACCACCTGCCATGGCCA
>BDIP01000911.1:3439-13712 GCA_003568945.1 Kipferlia bialata
ATTATAGTATTATTATGGTATATATATATATGTCCTGTGTGGTGTCTGACACCACAGACGCCTTTGAGGTATATATATTATTACATATTATAAATAATACAAGTATATATGTATATATCCTGTGTGGTGTCTGACACCACAGACGCCTTTGAGGTATACTATACATCTCTCTCTCTCTCTCTCTCTCATGTATTATGGAATACATATATCCTGTGTGGTGTCTGACACCACAGACGCATTTGAGGTATGCTGATATATTCTAGTATATATATATAGTGGATACTTGGTTTCTCGCTTTGTGTTTGTTGGATATATATATCCTGTGTGGTGTCTGACACCACAGACGCCTTTGAGGTATGGTATATTTGTGTTATATATTAGTGGAGTGTAAGTGTTACATACACAATGTGTGTATTTAGTATATATATGTAAATATATCCTGTGTGGTGTCTGACACCACTGATGCATTCGAGGTATAGTACTATATATATATACATTATATGAGTAGAAAATGTGGTATATACAACATAGTGTATTATGGAATACATATATCCTGTGTGGTGTCTGACACCACAGACGCCTTTGAGGTATAGTACACAATATATGTATACGTGTATGTTATATAAGTAGAAAATTGTAGCATAAAATATATATTGCATTGTGGCAATAATATGTATCCTGTGTGGTGTCTAACACCACTGATGCATTCGAGGTATGGTGTGCATGTATATCAATATCTCTCTCTATATATATATTTAGACTGTACATAACTATCAGGAGGCCCACGGCCTTGTCAAGTACATCCTGAACAACCTTATGATAATAGTATACCTTCGCCATGTCTAACTATACATATATATATATTCATATCCATTCATATTATTCTTTACTACTTACTTTACCTTACTGTTAGGAGGCCCACGGCCTTGTCAAGTACATCCTGAACAAGCTGGACGTGACATCATTCACCATGTCTGAGTCCAAGCACGACCTGCTGTTCCCAGGCAGGGGGGCAGACATCTATGTGGAGGGCAAGGTACTTATATAGTAGATATAGCAGTATAGTATGTTGTGTATATGTATATGTATCTATGTATACGACCTGCTGTTCCCAGGCAGGGGGGCAGACATATACGTCGAGGGCAAGGTACATAGATATTCTAACACTATATTTCTCTCGTGTCGTATGTTATCATATACTCTCACTCTAGGGCCTCGTTGACCACGTGGGCGTCGTTTACCCCAAGTACTCTCTCTCTCTCTCTCTCTCTCTCTCTCTTTCTCTTATTATACTAACATAAGGGTCTAGTGGGACATGTTGGTGTTGTCCACCCCAAGTACTCTCTCTCTCTCTCTCTCTCTCTATTTATATATATATACTAACATCAGGGCCTTGTAGGACACGTTGGTGTTGTCCACCCCAAGTGGCTCATCAAGCATGGCATCACATACCCATGCTCCATCCTCGAGATGAACATCCAGACATTCGCATAAAGGGTGTAGGACGGACCGAAAAAGGGTGTAGGACATTCGCATAAAGGGTGTAAGGGGGTAGACACTCGCATATGGGTGTAGGACTCACCTTATATGGAGATGGGTGTAAAGGACGTGGTGTTAAATAGATAGACTTTCGTAAGAACCCATTCATTGGTAGAACTACTGAGAGATTTCATAAGTATACCGAGGGTTTGTAGCTAAATGGTAGAGTGCTGGCTTGGTTGCTTCGGCGCGGTGGTTCGAATCCTTACAGGGAATTCCCAGTGAGGACGATACGTGCCCCTATGAGTGATTGAGTCAGAGACCTAGGTTCGATTCCTAGCGAACCTATTTCATTTCGATACTTACTTCTCTAGGTCTCTCGGAGGGACTCTTCCCATAGGCTATGGGCCATAGTGAGAGAGAATACTAGTGTTCATTATCTCCAGTCTATTACTCATCATTACTAGATACACAAAGACAACAAACACATAGAAACCCGCTCTTCTCTCTCTCTCTCTCTCACCCTCCCGTCTAGAGAGAGAGAGAGAGAAGTGTGTCATCACACAGCAAGTGGCAGGTGATGATCAACCCTGCTATTATAATGAAACCGATACAGAGGCACTTTGGCAACGACACCAAGTACTCTCTCTCTCTCTCTCTTCCTCTCTCTCACTCAGTTGTCCTGTACTGCCTCTCTCTCCCTCCCCAGTCTCTCTCTCTCCCAGTCTCCACATACAGTGATGTACCGTATATCTATCACACAGACGTACACTACATGTAATCCTGCACTGCCTCTTCTGGGTGGAACAGAGCCATATGGGCTGAGAGTTAGCCTGTATATATATATAAATCCATCACAATTACAAATATAGCCATACCTACCCACTCCTCCTTCTCTGTGAAGAAGCCCTTCTCGCAGGACCTGTAGGGACACCGGCACTGGTGGTACTAGGGTTAGAAGGTGTAGAGGGAGAGCGAGATATAGAATAGTCGTGTAAATAGGTCTTACCCTGTTCTCCTTAATCAGTCTCCTGTCCAGTCTATCCAGCCTGCTAAACACATGTATATATACTATACATGTATTATTATATGTATTAATATACATGTATCCATACCCTGTTCTCCTTGATGAGTCTTCTGTCCAGCCTGTCCAGTCTCTGCACCCTGCTGGACAGAAGGGTGGAGAAGGGCAGGGTGGGGTCTAAGGTTAGAGAGCGGTACGACTAATGCTCTACCTTCTGCACCCTCCATAAATATCCCTGCCACCCTCAGTGCACATGCTAAATTGAATCATATAGTCTATTGTATATAGCAGCTACATAGTAATACATGATACCGTAATAATATGTGATATATATACGCATTACCTTCTGCGCCCTCTCTCAGTAGCTCTGCCGCCCTGAGTGTACACACCACATTGAAACATATACTATCCACAACTATATTATAGTATATCAGCTAAACACATGCAGCCTAGTATACAATTGCCTTACCCTCTGCACCCTCTCTTAACAACTCTGCTGCCCTGAGTGCACAGACCACGTTGAAGAAGGGGTCAAAGGCAGCATAGACCTTGAGATGAGCTATAGATAGATTGATTATAGGGAGGGGGGGGAGACAGAGAGACAGAGAGACATAGAGAGAGAGAGAGCGTCCTACACATTGAAGACAACATAGACCTGTGGATGAGACATGGAATGATCGACATTATCACAAAGCATCACTGTTACAGTGATTCACTGTACATATATCTATGTATCACTATCTTTACCTGCTGCCAATTTTCCAGGGGCCTCCTGTCCCAGTGGCTCACAGTGTAGTATATGCAATACATATGGATATATAGTATACATATAGAATAGTCATACACTAATGTGTCACCTGCTGCCAATCCTCGAGGGGCCATCTGTCCCAGTGACTGCCAGAGACCTTGTCACACTTGATGGTCTCCTCACCTGACAATAAGGGTGCAGAGGGAGAGAGAGAGAGAGAGAGAGATTCACTGACACACTGGTCAGTCCTCCCCTGGTACAGGGGTGTAAATGGAAAGAGGGAGTGTGTACTTCGACGTAGTAACTTCGTACCTATGTCCAGGACCTCGCATATCTGCTTCACATTGAGTGTGCCAAAACTGGAATTAAGGGTGTAGAGAGAGAGAGAGAAAGAGAGAGAGAAAGAGAGAGAGAGAGAGATGCTTCACATTGAGGGTGCCGAAACTGGTATTAAGGGTTGTAAAGAGAGAGAGAGAGAGAGAGAGATGCTTCACATTGAGGGTACCGAAACTGGGAGTGAGACAAGTGAATTCTATCTAACCCATCACAGTATAGTATACTCTGACTGATATACTCTATTGTAGAGAGAGAAGAGATGGAGTATCTCAATTGGAAGCATAGTGAGTGCAGGTCTGTGACCTGTGGCATCTATAGTATAGATCTATATACTTACAATTTCCTATATATATATATATACATATACCTATATACTGTACAGATATTAGTGTATATACCTCAATTGGAAGCACAGTGAGTGCAGGTCTGTGACCTGTGGCATGGGTCTGCCAAAGGTGTGCTGGAACTTCCTCCTGAGGTATGAGTACTATTATGTATGTATATATATACTGTGTATCCTATATAGAGTATACCAGTATATTCTGACGGTCTGCCAAAGGTGTGCTGGAACTTACGCCTTAGTATGAGTTATGTAGTATATTGAGATCTACTTATAATAATATATATATATGTGTGTGTGTGTGTATTCAATATGCTGTAGAGATAGTGAAACACATCTGCCTGCCAAAGGAGTGCCGGAACTCACGCCTTAGTGTGAATACTATTACGAATATATATCTATACAAACACTGTGCATACAATATAAGAGTGTTTACAAATATTGTATACTATCTGCCAAAAGTGTGGTGGACCTTCCTCCTAGGAATCAGTACAATTATGTCGTAGTACATATACTAAAAGCTAATGAACACACTAATATTCAATTCTAATACATTAAATACATACTAATACCTGTCTGTCCTGGGATCCTTGACCAGCAGCATAGGTCTTGGTTCTGGGGGTAAGCCAATGCAGAGATAATCATATAAGTATTATACTAACATATTTCAGACTGATACTGACACTTATGCTGACCAGCATGGGTCTCGGTTCTGGGGGTAACACTATAAGACAATGCATAGATATATGATACATAGAGATATATCACCTAATGAATCACTTAGCAGACGTGTCAGCACTGGACTGGTGTCCACCAAACCAACTTAGAACAAATCCCCAATTACTTCATCAATATATACTATACACACCTAGTGTATCACTGAGTATATACCAGTCAGTAAATTGGGTCCTATACTTACCTAGTGTATCACTTAGTATGCGTGTGAGCACTGGACTGGTGTCCACTAGGTGTGCCCCTGCCCCAGTGGGCACATGGAACACAAAGGTGTGGGAGAGGGTGGAGAACTAGTGGGTGAGGCATAAAGTGGGTATATACATATGTGTGTGTGTATGTATAGACATACAGAGAGAGAGAGAGAGAGAGAATGTATATATAGGTGTGGGAGAGGGTGGAGAACTATAGTGTTAGGGAGAGAGAGAGAGAGAGAGACAGAACCTGCATGACTGAGATTGGACCCCCATCATTGAGTGATACATAGTTGTATTGATATATATGTGTTTAATATAGTAATAACAAACTGTAACTAACCTGAGATATATATATGTTAAATATAGTAATAACAGACTGTAACTGACCTGCATGACTGACATTGGACTCTCTCGACTATCTGACGTATATACCAGCGACATATATACAGCATATACTATAAAATTTGAGTACATTGTAATGCATACCTGCATGACTGAGATAGGACTCTCTGGGTCCACACTGTACCACTCACTGGAATAAGGGTGCAGAGGGGTAGAGAGGGAGAGCTGAAAGGAAATATATTATATTATACTATTCACACATGCATATATACAAACACACACATAGAGAGAGAGAGATAGTATCTTGGACATGATGTAAGTAAATTGCAGACATACATATAGGTATGTATACATACACAGACAGAGAGAGAGGGGAGACAGATATAGAGAACTCACCAGTCGAATACAATATGATTAGAATGAAGAAATAGTTAGAAAAAGAACTCACCAGTCGAATGCCGCCAGTCTCTTGGACATGATGTGGTCCACAGCAGCCTGGGGATAAGAAATATTCAATTACTACACAGTTAGTATAGTTATATGCAGAAAGACAGAGAGAGAGGGAGAGAGGGAGAGTCTCTTGGACATGATATGGTCCACAGCAGCCTAGAAGTGAGAAATGCATATATATTAGTGTATATTGAATACAGTTACAGCGAGAGAGGCTGAACAAGTATATATGAATGATAATGAATATATATGTCTGAGAATAGTGCGTATACTAATAATATCATATAATAGTATCATGTCTGTACCTGTATGTATGGGGTCAGACATGTAACAGTACAAATACTACTAGGCCTAGTATATGATTGTATAAATACACGTGTGTGTATACTGTGTGTAACATACATACCTGAATGTGTGGTGCATGTGTTGGTTCAGACAGGTAACACTGCTATATATATATATATATATATATACATATATATTAGTATATCGTGTCAATATCTCTACCTGTATGTGTGGTGCATGGGTTGGGTCAGACAGGTCGAAGAAGTGACACTGGGAGGACAGGCCTAGAAGTGAGGGAGAGAGAGAGAGAGAGAGAGAGAGAGAGAGAGAAAGTTCGAAGAAGTGACATTGGGAGGACAGGCCTAGGGGTGAGGGAGTGTGTGTGTGAGAGAGAGAGAAAAGAAATAATAACAAATATATGTCTTCACATATATATAGATAGAGCAATGACACTGGGAGGACAGGCCTAGGGATGGGGGACGGAGGGGAGACAGAGAGAGGAACTATTGAGAGACATTATTGATACTACCCGAAATATTTCAGGGTGGTAATATGAGAGAATCCCTATATATATTGATACATGTACTTATACTCACCTTCAAAGAACTCTATCCTTCTGCCCGGCACTTAAAGAGATTGTCCCAAGAGATAATACATATACATACTGACAAATAGAATATATAGTATATATAGTATTTATGTATATACCTTCGAAGAACTCTATCCTTCTGCCTGGCATGTCAGCAAGGCCTGAGGGTGAGTAAGTGGATATTTTAATCATAAGAGTATATATATAGAGAGAGAAGGGGAGAGAGAGAGAGAGAGATCTTCCTACCTGGCATGTCTGTGTCATAATGACCCTCTTACTGCATATAGTATGTATCTACATATATACATATACATATATATATATACATATATACATATATACCTCCAATGAACTCTATCTTCCTACCTGGCATGTCTGTGTCTTGATGAGCCAATAGTGACACAGCACGGGACAGGACTGAGGGTTAGTACACTCAGAGAAAGATATATATATATATATATAGAGAGAGAGAGAGAGAGAGAGAGTTCTGACCCATCAGTGACACAGCACGGGAGAGTACNGAGAGAGAGAGAGAGAGAGTTCTGACCCATCAGTGACACAGCACGGGAGAGTACTGAGGGTTAGGCAGAGTATATGGAGAGAGAGAGAGAGAGGCATTGAGAGGCCAACACAGCACGGGAGAGTACTGAGGGTAAAGGAAGAGAGAGAGAGAGAAAGAGTGAGAGATCTGGGCCAGTAGTGAGTAATGAGAGAGAGAGGGATGGAGACTTCAGGGTAAGGAACCACACAGCACAATGCATTGAGGGTTATATATATGGGAGATATGATGGGGGGGGGGGGGGTTAAAGCAGTCTCTACCCCCCAACATAGTGACATGGAAGGAGTGGTGTCAATTATAGAGAGAGAGAGAGAGAGATGTGTGATGCTACTCTGAGTAGAGGACAGCACGAGAGGTCAGACGATAAGAGGTTACGTAGGAGATGGGGGAGATATGGGGAGAAAGAAAGAGATGGTGGTAGAGTGGAAACAGTCAAACACAACCGGAGCATTACACACGTGACACATTGGTCCCAATACACAATATATAGGCATGTATATGCATATACCATGCTCACACACAAACGTGTGTGGGTCAAATATCAGTGTTATTGCGGCATTGTGAATAGGTACTCTGGCGGCCTACCTTCGTCGATATCGGCCTTGGGTGTGTTCTGGGCAGTTGGGAAGGGCTGGTATGCCCCACTTCTGCTGTCAGTCATATATATATAGGGGTACAACCATACATTGGGGTCATCAATACCAGATTGATCTATTATAGATTGGCCCCTTACCTCTGATTGCGCCCCTTCCCCCTCGGTCTTGGCTTCTTTCCCTTGTAGCGGGACACAGCTTGGTATGACATGTGGCTCTATCAATATCTAGACAATACGTGGCAAACTGGGTAGAGCGGCAATTCAATCTCTGAGTCAGTTGCGTCCAAACGAGACGTTTGGACGTCTCATCGAAGTTCTAGACCCTTTCTCTTTCATTCCTTTGAGAGAGAACACGCTTGGAGTCTATTTAGGTGTGTGACTTATCTGTTGTCCGTGACAAGCCTCGCACAGAAAGGCTCATTGTGTGACTGATGTCCTATGCTGCTGTGAAGGAGCTTGGCCATGCAGTGAGAGGTGGGTGTCTCGTGGGCAACTCTACAGTATACCTCTCTCTCTCTCTCTCCTCCACTCTACCCAGGTCTCCCTCTGTCTGCTCTGTAGTATATAAATGTGTGAGTACACGAGTCTTCTGTGCCACTTGTGCATGTGTGTTGCCCCCCCCCCCCCCCCCCCCCCCATTTCTTCTCAATATATAATCAATATGATATATGTGTATATACATTTATCAATGGAGAGGATTGTGATACTGACACATTTCTTCACGCTATATGAATGAATAATAGTAATTCTACTGCTCTTGCTGCCCTTGTCCACCGGCAACTCGCCTACATCCCTCCCCCCTTTGTGCACTGTACTCTACAACTACCCCACACAACAGTAGTAGCATCGCAATCATTATTATCATTATTTGTATATTCATATATTGACTGATGTTAGGGGAATTAACGCATCCGACATGGGTAGTTCCCCTATGGCGCAGAGGAGCGGCTCTGTACCTCTTAGGGCATATCTACGCCCCCTTCTTGTGTGTGACATATCTGTCTCTCCCTCTTGCTCCACCGAGTCCCTCCTACGTGTATGCAGAGAGTGTGGCCCAAAGGAGTGGAGGTCAGACACTAGTACATGGGATGACTTTACTGTCACACCGGTGAGAGGGGGGCTCACGAACCTGATGTACGCATGTGCACACAACTCCATCCGTGTTGTTGTCCGCGTGTATGGTGCCAACTCAGATGCATTCAATGAGAGGGATGGACGTGTCACCAAAGCACTAGGGGAGGTGGGTATGGGGAAGCAGGTGTATGGGTTCTTCCAGAATGGCAGGGTGGAGGGGTGGATACAGGGCAGAACACTCCAGCCGGGTGAGCTGGTAGACCCTGATATAGCACCTCTGGTGGGTACCAAGATGGCAGAGCTACACACACTCTCCCTGTATGAGAACGAGGGAGAGAGCGGTACAGAGAGGGAGGAGGAGAGGGTCCCCACTCTCTGGTCACTCCTGCATTCCTGGATGGATGAGAGTGAGAGTGTCACCTTTGATAAAGGGTCTCACAATGCACAGCGACTAGAGGCACTTGACCTTCCAAGGTGGAGAGAGTACGCCAGAGAGGTAGAGGTGGCACTTGCCAGTACCTCCTCCCCTGTAGTCTTTGCCCACAACGACCTGCATGCGGGCAACATCCTCTATGACCCTTCCAGCCACTCAGCCAGCCTGATAGACTGGGAGTTTGCGTCATGGTCCTACCGAGACTTTGACATTGCCAACTACATGGGCGAGGTGCATGACTGCGATCCAGACCTCTTCCCCACACAGTCTCAGCAGAGCCACTTCCTGAGAGGGTACTGCTCTGTGGCAGGGGGAGAGTGGCAGGACTTGTATAGACTGGCAGTGCCGTGGGTGCCGGTATCCCATCTCCTCTGGGGCTTCTGGGGTGTGATACAGGCATATAAGTCACACATACCAGACTTCGACTATCTGGAGTATGCGAGGATGCGGTTTGAGAGTCTAAAGCGCTGTACTGTACAAAATGAGTGACCGAAATGCCCTTGTAAATGGCACGCTGTATGATTCAGGCCTATATCGACACGGAATTCTCATATGCAGATTCTATAGGATGTTACCTAATAGTATACTGCAGGCATTCTATTCAATTTTGTTTTTGACAGCTGAGTCTATTGGGGACACTTCATACTATGTATGCTGGCTATACTTAACATATAAATCGTTAGTGTCTTGTATGTGTTTGAGTGTCATATATGTATACAAGTTGGTATAGAATCTCTCTTGTGCGGATAGTACTGAACAATGCCGACGTACAGAGCCTTCCGATCCTACCCAACTCTATTGATCCTATTGAATCTATTACATGATCATGGGTTACTGGTGAGCCTCTCCTTATGTGGCCAAACTATGCCTTTGACTCTATGACTATCTACTCCGTCTCTTTGCAGAGGGTGGGACTGGACTGGTGGTGGCAGTGCCACTGGCAGTGGCACCCTGGTCTATGTAGACAACAGAGGGGGGGTGTTCCTGGTGTTGGTTTGACTCCTGAGTCACGGTGCATTACGAAAACACATATGTTCTGACTCACCTGGATGGTGGTGGCGTGATCCTTGCACATGTGCCTAGAGAGGTT
>BDIP01000914.1:0-13693 GCA_003568945.1 Kipferlia bialata
AAAAAAAAAAAAAAAAAAACCCTCCCCCCCCCCCCCCCCCCCCCCTATCTGTTCCTAACTCTCAGGTGGATGACAACGACCCGGAGATCATGGAGTGTGTCCGCTATGTGGATGCCAAGAGCAGCATGCGTGTGTGAGCAGTTGTGACATGTTAACGGGTTGGGAGTGTTGGGAATGTTGAGAGCTCCTGGTGAACTGTACTTCAGTAAGCAGTTCTGTTGGAGCAGTGAATTAGTTCGTCAGATTGGAGGGTTTGTCCTGTATTGGATGCGGCTTGGTTTGCCGTGTGTCGTCTCTTGATTGATGTCAATTGAGTTGTAATTGATAACAGAGAGAAGTTTGTTAGTGTCGGGCGTACGTTGATGCGTGTTGATCTATATCAGCCATAAATACCATTGTATTGATATGTTTGGTGTCTTTTGTAAGGACTTACTTACTTACTTAGGCTAGTTCTATCCTATTTCTATCCTAAAAACGAGACCTTTAATCTTAAGACTAAATCTAAAGCTATCCAAAGGGTGTAGGTCTCTGGGTTGAGACGCTCAAACGTTGGCGCCAAGTCTTGGCGGTCTTAGCCTGTTCTTCTTGGAGACCATAAGCAGCAGTAGCCACAATGGGAATCAAGAACCTGCAGAAGCTGATCGACGAAGGTTAGTGGTGACTCATACCGTACTGTGGGAGGGTGATGTTATGTTTATGGCCCTTGAGTTAGACTTGGGCAGAGTTTAGAGCGGAGTAACCACAAGTCCCCTAAGAGTAACAGCCTTTCAATACCAACGTGTGTGCCTCCCATACTACCCCTCTCACCCCCTAGTGTGCCCCCAGGCCAAGACCATCCAGGACCCCAAGTCCTTCTTCGGCAGGTATCAGTATCAGTATCTGTATCTGTCCGTATTTGATACTGAGTATATATATATATATATACTGATACTTATACTGATGGCAGGGTGGTGGCCATCGATGCCTCCATGGTGCTGTACCAGATGCTCATCGCTATCACAGGTACGTTATAGTACCGCCTTTCTATTATATACGCCAATATGGTGTGCCAGTGCTATTGGGGTATGTTCAGTCTCATTCTCATGCTCTGTCTCTAACCACCCTGTCTCCCTCTCTTACCCCCAGATGAGAATGGCGCCCCTCTGACCAACGGGGATGGCAGGGTGACCTCACACCTCCAGGGGCTCATCTCTAGGTACGTAATATATATATATCCCCCCCCCCCCCCCCCCAACACCCCCCCCCCCCCCCCCCCCCCCCGATACACAATCGAATTATCCATAATTTGATAGTGTGGGGTTTCGACTGCTTGAAATATATATTCCAATTCCTCCATTGGTACATGTGTGTGTATGTATACACTGTACCAGTGAATATGCGCAGTATAGCACATATTGACACTGTAGTAGGACTATATAGAGTGTATATCTTTATACATTGTGTCTCAGTTCCTAATACCGAAACTCTACGGGCCAGTGCTGTTTCAGTACTCTTTATCTTTTTCTCTCTCTCTCTCTATGTTCATGTATGAGTACATGTAGGTATATCAAAACCCACCTTTAGCCCATCAAGGCGCATAATCAGCTTGATACTGTAAAATACTATTCTCTCTCTCTCTCTCTCACACACACACACCCTCTCTCTCTATACATATATACACATTTACATATATAATGTTCTCACTGTCAGGGTGCCAAGGCCCAGAAGCTGTTCTCTCTCTCTCTCTCTCTCTCTCTTTATACATGTATATTATTATCAATATTAACATTCAGGCTGCCAAGGCCCAGAAGCAGTTCGATAAGTAGCTTCACCCACCCGCACTCTATTATTGTGTATTCAATATATATACCCAATACTTGTACATATATATACTAATGTATGTTCTCACCAAGAGGCCCAAAACCAGTTTGTTACTGTAGTATATTATACTTTCTCTCTCTCTCTCCATCTGTCTCTCTCTCTCTATGTATATATGTATGTATATATGTATACCTATATACCGTACTCAGTGAGTACTACTCACCTTTAGGCTGTGAAAGCCCACAAGTAGTGTGGCTTATGTTGGCATACGGTGATATACTATACGTAGATACCTATATATGTACTCTCTCTCTCTCTGTCTCTCTCTCTCTCTCTCTCTCTCTTTATACATGTATGCATATATATATCGGTTCTTACCCCAAGGCTGTTAAGGCCCAGACGCAGTTTGACAAGTACACCCCATCTGACACTGAGGAGGTGCAGAGGCTGATAGAGAGAGCAAGGTACCATATATATATATATATATATACTAATGTATATGTAGCATATATAGGTACACCCCATCTGACACTGAGAAGGTGCAGAGGCTGATAGAGTGAGCAAGGTACCATATATATATGTATATATATATATATATATATATCACTTGGTTGTGTGCATAGGGGTGGTTGATGTGTACATATGCCGTGTATATATGGTATATTATATCCCTGTGGTGTGACATATGTATAATCATATACCATCATATATCAGGTCCTTTGATGTCTCCCACTTTGAAGTGTGTATAAGGACACAAATGTATATATTCTACATTAATACCACATATCCTCTCACGTTAGGGCCTTTGACCCCTCCCACCTTACTGTGTGCATGGGGGTAGTGGACACATGTGTCCCCCTTGCTAAGCGTGTGATAGAGGGCAAGGCCAGGGTGGAGAGGTTCCTCAAGGAGCACTCGAGTGGCAAGGTTGGTATACACACACCCTCATATATATATGAGTACATTTTTGTACACTATATACACTATATCTCTATTTCAATAGAGGTTCCTCAAGGAGCACTCAAGAGATAAGGTTAGCTCATAGTAGTATATATGTATGTATTGTGTATTTGTTACACATATACTTAATCATAATGATTCGTAATTTTGGTGATATGCTCTGTCAATGATACATCTCACCTAAAGTTGTTGTCCAGGACTGTACTTCTATACTCCCCTCTCTCTATATGTGTATACCTATATATATATATGTATATATGTATACAGAGACATGCGTTTCTAAACATCTCTCACTCTAGGTTGTTGCCCAAGACTGTGCCTTTGTCCTCCCATCGTATATACACTGGTGTAAACACATATATGTAGGAGTATATATATGTGTGTGTGCGTGTATGGGTATCTATATTTCTAACCCTACGGTTGTTGCCCAGGACTGTGCCTCTGTCCTTCCCTCTCTAGTCACTCTACACAGAGAGTTCAAGGACATGTACACCCATATGACTGCATCTATGGGGGCAGAGCCCACCCTACAGGAGAGTGAGGATGCTCTGCAGCAGGCAGTGGAGCTGAAGGAAGGTATATCCAATACTTATGGTCTCTACACCTGATACTCTATCATTACTGGAGACCATTACTATGCTATAGATATGTCACCTGATTTATGCATTACAAGTCCTACCAGCACTGACCCCAGACATATCCCGATGCTTCACCATCTTTCCTTTGTACGCTGTACTTAGAGTACTCATGAATTATTGATGAATATATTTATACATATATATGTAACATTACATCATAGTGTATATAGTACTTACCCCAGCCCTATCACGGTGTTTCATCATCTCTCTCTCTCTCTCTCTCTCTCTCTCTATATATATATATATACATACTACTATATGCACTCCCGGTACTGATCCCAGCCATATCCCGGTGCTTCATCATCCCTCTCCCTGTTGACATGGCTTCCATGTCTCTATCTGGCAAGGGCAAGTACTGCCAGATTGAGAGGTGAGGTCCTCACTGAGGACTCATATTACTAATAGTGCCGTGAGTATTTGCTATATATATTCCTCTATCCACAATGTATACTCTATATACTCTCTCTGTCTGGCAAGGGCAAGTCCTGTCAGGTCGAGAGGTAAGGACCCAAGATAGGTGATCAGTATCGATAATACATCATAGTATACTATTAATTATTGTTATGTGGTGTCTCACCCCTAGGCACAACGGGTCTGTGAGAGAGCTCATAGAGTCAGCCCAGGCCATCATTGAGAGTGAGGTGTATAATCACGTGTATAAACATGCTAGTGTATATGTTCTCATACTAGTATATATATATGTGCGTGTGTTAGTGTGAGTATGTGTGCTAGAGGGAGGTGAGATATATATGGGTCTGTGTTATGTGTAGTTACTCACCATATGCTCATATTGACACCCGTGTAATATACACTCGACTCTTACGCACATAACTGTAGTAGAACTTCTGAGTAGTTTCTCACTCTATGCCCTTATTGAGTTTTATCTATAATAGTTTTTTTTGTTGTGTCTTGTATATTTTCACTCTAGGCCCTCATTGAGTCCTGCAAGGCCAAGCTGCAGAGCCTTGTTGTGCCAGACATGATGGAGTGTGGAGCTCTGGTTGGAAGGTGTGTTTATGTTGGCGTTACTATATATATGTGTGTGTATGACTATTACCCCAGCAGACGTGCTGGGATGTGTAGCACTGGGGTTGTATGAATGTATTGTCGGATATATATATATATGTAGATATATGCTTACCATACAACATATATGTGTAAACATATGTCTCAAGTGCAGGTGCCAGAACATGATTCCACTACTCGAGGCCCTCACAAAGGACCAGAAGAATTGCAAGGTTCGATAGTGGCATTGTATTGAGCAAGATGTAACTGTTTCTACACTCACACATATATATGCGTATGTATATATGTCTGCCGGTATGTCCTCAAGTCTAGTGACTACCCGTTAATACTGTATGTATAGTGTATGTAGTAGTGTGTGTGTTCTCATTCTACAGGTATTCGTATAGATCTCTTTCTCTGCTAGAGTATGTTTGGCTCATGCTAACAGAAGCATACAGATCCCTGCATTATTGACTAGTCTAACCCCAGCCACTCCTGGAGAAGCTCTCGACTCTTTCCAAGGTGTCTGAGGTAGAGATCGAGGACCAGGAGTACGAGGCTGAGATGCTGCAGGTACATGGCCTAATCGCGTAGTTATTCACAAGCATCGCGTAAATCCTTAACATCCAGCTCAAGGCCAAGAAGCGCACTCTTACCGCCAAGGAGCGCTCTACCTACGAGACCCAGGCCACTGCTATCAGAGAGAGGGTGAAGTCATTGAGAGAGGCCCATGCTGCAAGGGCAAGAGCGGAGAAGGCTCTCTCCCCCTACGTGCACCTAGCTGCAGTAGCCAAGGCTCTGGGTGTGAAGAGAGGGCCAATCCCCCTGGTGCGTAGAGTAAGGGGGCAGTGTGGTGTGAGGGAGACAGAGAGACAGAGACAGAGAGAGGAAGAGGGAGTGGTGGGCATGATGATCAAGGGCGGTGATGTCGTTGCCACTCAGAAGGAGAGAGAGAGAGAGACAAGGGGCGTTGTGTCGACCAGTAGTGACAGGGATACTACGAACCCCTTGTGTACTGAGGCTCTTACAGGGGCTCTTGGTGCGTCCACGCATGTATATGGAACTATAGAATGCTATCCAGCCGCTCCTCTGCCAGAGATATCTCCTCAGCAAGATAGAGCTAGCAGGAGAAAGTCCCTTGCCAAGTGGGAGAAAGAGATTAGGGAGAGAGAGATGTGGCTGAGTGAGAACAGTTGAGAGCTGAGTTGGAGGAGTGAGACTCACTGACTGAGATAGTGTCCGGCTAAGACTGACTCTGAGAGTGGAGATGGCTAGAGGGAGAGAGAAAGAGAGGAAGAGTGGCCGTAGCTTGCGTGGAAGCTGAGAGACTGGCCCTGAGGGTGGAGAGGGTCGTACAGAACAACTTCACTGGGGATTGGTATATAAATAGTGATATTTGACTTGTAAAACACTTGGTTGCCTGTAGAGTATGATGGATACCTAACGTGACACGCATAGTTAGAGAATCCCATGTTGTGAGTGTAATCTATATAGAATAGATATACATACTTCCAGACACTCTTTTAGGATGGCCCTCAGGTACATCTTCTTGACCTCGAGACTTTTGATGCAATAAACATACATAGATTCTCTTTCTACCTACCAGAACTATGAGCGACGCTCATTGATCCAAGAGACTCAGAACACTCCTATCTCTGTAAGTGATTCACTGATAAGTTATCACTGATAAGTTATCAGATGCTGTGACCACACCCTTTATTCATGGAATGACAAGTGACTGACTAGCTAGAGTTGTATATATCTGCTTCTTCTCTGGATGATGCGGTCGAGATATATTTGTGCTGTTCTAGTGACCATTCTCTGCCTATCGGTAGAGAGTGTACGGGGAGAAGACTTTGCCAGGTGAACAAGCACAATGAAGTGCTATACATCACTCTGTTTGATACCCTCTTCCGCTGACTTCTAGTTTCACTGCCTCCTGTGGGGTGCCCGAGACAGTACAGCCAACATACGAGGCATCATGCTACTATGATAAGGTGTGTGATTATGGATACGAGCGATATTGGCAATGGGTATCCGACCCTCATATTTGTGAGTCGGAGTGTCTCTTAAACAGTATCAATCTGCCACAATACATATCTGTGTATTCAGTTATATATGTATGTTCACAGTGTCGTTATTGGGTGGCATCTCCCCCCCCCCCCCCCCCCTCCTCCCCCCCCCCCCCCCCTTTTTTTCTTCCCCCCCCCCCCCCCCCGTCTCTTTCTCTTCCCCATCTCATGTATAGCTTGACCTGTGCACCCAGCTGCGGTCTGACTGTCACACCCACCTAGCCCTGCTCACAATGCACAGACTGGGTATGGGGTGTATATGTATATATAGTATATAGTCTATATAGAGTACATATACTGTGTAGTGTGTATATGACTGTACATGACTCTATATATATATATGGTGTATATGACTGCCACACCCACCTGGCCCTGCTCACAATGCACAGACTGGGTATGTTATACATGTACATAGAGTATATGTAGTATATATATATATATAAGGTGTATATGACTCAACCCACCTGGCCCTGCTCACAATGCACAGACTGGGTATGGAGTGTGTATCCACCTACTTATATGTACACATACACATGTATGTGTACACTCTATCTAACCCCCCAGGTGTCATCAGACTGGTGGAATGGGCCAACCCCTCTGCCCTGGCATCGGTGGTACTAGATACTCTGAGGTATATACATATATAGTATATATGTATACATATTGGATATACTATATATATAGTATAGGGCCAACCCCTCTGCACTGGCATCGGTGGTGCTGGATACACTCAGGTATGAGTATAGTTGTATATAGTATATGTATGTTGTATACATACGTGCTAGTTGATACTCCTTTGCCCTGGCATCGGTGGTGCTGGACACTCTGAGGTGTGTATATACACACACATATTTATATATATGGAGCTTAGCTTAGACACACATTAGTATTTCCTCTTGTCTTCCCACTCACATCTCCAGGCAGAGGATGCTTGCCGCTTTGGTTGGGTATATTATCTATATCATAGTTATTTATACATATGACTATATGTGTTACATATTGTATAGTTTTTAGTGTTCTCTTACATCACCAGGCAGAGAATGCTTGCCCCTCTGGTTGACAGGATGGCAGATGGTGACGGCGAGTGCTCTGACCCAGAGGCCATACTCAGGCTGATAGGGAGGGTGTACAGTGGAAGGTATGAGTGTTTAGGTATTAATATATAAATGTATATATGAGCATTGTATATCAATGTGCCAGAGGCCACACTCAGACTGATAAGGAGGGAACAGTGCTCTGTATGGAACGCATTATGTAGTCAAATATTTACTCATCTATACTTGATCAATTGTGTATTTCATATTCATTAGGATAACTCACCGGCAGCCTTGTATCCGAGGGTGTCCTTCCCCAGTCCCCCAGTCACTATATATATGCATAATACATACATTTTAGATAGTTGATATATAATATATATATATATATACACTATACCATGCCTGATCCAAGGCTAGTGTCCGATGGTGTCCTTCCCCAGTCCCCCAGTCTCACCATATGCGATGCAGTCAACACACTCATGGTGAGTGTCACATGCAAATATGCAAGACTATTAGCAGTTAACTGTAGATATCTTAAGAATCCATTCCTTTATCTAAGTGCCATCATATGTATGCGATGCAGTCAACACACTCATGGTGAGTATCAACAGTTAGTTACTGTATGGATATGTGGAAATTGTCCTTTCACATCCCTATTGTCCTTGCCTCTAACTCAGTTAGACCCTCACCCATAGCGCTGAGTCTGTTTTCTTTCTTTCTTTCTCTCTCTCTCTCTCTATCTCAATATATGTATATATATATATATATCTATATTATGTCATCACCTTAACCCTAGGCCCCCTCCCGTGGCATTGAGTCTGACCTCTCTCTCTCTCTCTCTCTCTCTCTCTCTGTACACATACATATGTATCTATAATTTCCATGACTCTAGGCCCCCTCCCGTGGCATTGAGTCTGACCTCCGCAGTGTCAGGACAGTGATGGCTGGACTGTTAATGGGAATGGGTTAGTACCTATAGTATATATGTATATATATATATATATATATACATATCCACCTCTGCAGTGTCAGGACAGTGATGGCAGGGCTACTCATGGGGATAGGTATGCATATACTATATATGTATATATACACACACACATATATATATATATGTATATATCCCATCCACCTCCGCAGTGTCAGGACAGTTATGGCTGGACTGTTAATGGGGACAGGTAACTGGGGTGTAATGTATACACACTTCATACATGCATTATTTCTTCCGGTACCTAGGCTCTAACCCCCCAGACACTGCCTCTGCCAGTCCCACCCAGAGTCACATGGATGAGCTAGGTACATAGAGTGCTTTGAGACGACAACCTGGATGATATCTATATGTCTATCTTTTGTATCAATGTATTGATAGTATTATTGTAACTCTATCATCATGAGCTTAACAAATGCTACGCTCATGCTACAACACTACTGCATTACATACTCTCTCTCTCTCTCTTTCTACTCAACAATACTCTTGTACATCTTATCTCATATATTAGGCTCCTTCATGCTCCAGCACTGCATCTACCACATGTGATATACATATATATATATTAGATGTGTATTAATGTGTATATATAGAACACTACTATACTCTTCTACATCTTTATCTCATATATTAGGCTCCTTCATGCTGCAGCACTGCATCTACCATGACAACTTGGATGCATACAACGCAGGGTTCATAGGTTTGATACTTGCATATATATACTAATATATATGCATGTACGTGGGGTTCATAGGTATCTATCGCAGTGAGACCCCTGGTGCCTCTCTCTCTCTATATATATATAGGATATGTCTAATGAGTGTTTGCTGGACAGTGGATACATCACGACAACCTGGATGCATACAACGCAGGGTTCATACGTAATGTGCATACAGTATTATTTGCAGCTGCATAGTTATGTATGTACTATCTCTCAGAGTCTGGTACTGGTGTCCCTCTCCCCTTTTGTGTTAATTTACATACATGTGTGGAGTGCTGATGCGTGCAATAACCCCAGCCCTTTCCGAGTCTGGTACTGGTGCCCCTCTCTCCCTGTCACTCACTGCACCCAATGGCCAGATGTACACACCACCCCCATTCCCCATAGCGGCTACGAGGTATGATGCTTCATATATATAGTGTTAAGACACAATTCACTGTATCTTGTCTTCACTAGTATTGAGTCTTCCCATTGTGTAAATTGTCATTCTTCTCTTTCCTTACATCCTTTTGCAACTTTCTATCTGGCACTCTTTCGAGCATGACCTGTGTCACTGTCTCACTTACTATTCTATGGTTATGTAATGTATTTAGATACATATCCACTTAACCCAGGCAATTCTTCGAGCATGACCTTGATGTGTTTCGTCTCTCTCTCTCTCTCTCTCTCTGCATCCTATATATTCTGATTACAGACACTTCTTCGAGCATGACCTTGGTCTGTATCACTCTCCCGTTACTATATGTATATGTATATATATATATATGTATATATGTATATATATATATCCACTGACTTGCAGACACTTCTTCGAGCATGACCTTGGTCTGTACCGTGAGAGGTCCATGGACATGAGAGTACAACGGATGGACATGTACACACAGGGACTAGGTATGTATACAGGGTATTATATATATATATGATATATAATATATCTATATACTAGATAGTATATGCTATATTCTATGGTCCATGGACATGAGGGTACAACGGATGGACATGTACAGTCAGGGATTAGGTATACTATATAACTACACATACATATCTATCTATGTATGTGTACAGTATATCTGAATATCTATCAATATATGCATACTATTAACTCCCCAGGCACCCATGCCCACCTAGCACTACAGGATACCCATCTGGCCAGTATATATATATGTACATATGAATACATAACATATATGCATTGATAGTATCTCACTCTACAGGCACCCATGCCCACCTAGCATTGCAGGATGCCCATCTGGCCAGTGTCATGGGGGTGTCCATGTACAATGCACGAGGAGTGGCAGCATTCCAAGCAGCAGGTACATATTACATATATATACTATTCTATAGACTATATATACTATGTATATCTGGCCATATGTATACGTGTATATACCCTAACCCTAGGCCTGTCTCTTGGTGCCTCCCTCGGCTACTCCCTCCCTGACCCCCTGAGGGCACTGTTCAGACTGGACACAGTCACGCCGGGTGTGTATTTGTATATATGCATATACGGGAATACATATATATATATAGAGAGAGAGAGTATCAACTGGGGGCACTGTTCAGACTGGACACAGTGGGTATGCTATTATATCTATGTGAGTGTATTCATATATAGTGACTGTTATTATTCAATCATGTATTGTTGTACTCAGGGCACTGTTCAGACTGGACAGGGTGACACCAGGTGTGTATTTGTATATAGTAATATATAGTTACTAGTTCATGGTTGACACTGACTCTCAGCATTAGAGGACGTCTCTCCTCCATGCTGCGCTCACTCCCTCTCATACACATATATACACATATATACACATATATACTCATATATACATATTCCATATTCTCACTCTCAGCCCTAGTAGATGTCTGCCTATCCTCCATGCTGCGGTCTGACCCTGTGATATCCCTATATATATATATATATATATAATCGTATATGGATACCCACTATTGTACATAACTAACCTGCAGCCCTAGTAGACGTCTGCCTATCCTCCATGCTTAGGTCTGACCCTGGCCTGTCTAAGTCCCTGGTGGACATGGCCACAAGGGGACCAAAGGGGACAAGGGTGAGTGACGAGTATCAGTATGTAGCTATTATTCTAAGTGGGGGAGGTAGAGGGTGTTTTGGTGGGTGTATATGTGTGCTTGTACTATTTGCATGGACTCTATACTCTATACTCTATACTCTCTACTCTCTACTCTCTACTCTATCTGTCTCGTCACACGTTTATACGTATGTCTCTCGTAGGCTTAGCGCTCACTCTCAGACATCTATTCCCCCCCGTCTGTCCTCCCTGCTGTCCCTACTCTCATTTATACTCTGCAGTTATATATATATGTATATAGCATATATATATGTATGTTTCTACTCATTACCAGACCTCTATCCCTCCACGTCTGTCCTCCCTGCTGTCCCTCCTTGCGTACTCTGCTGTTGGGGTGCAGGGGGAGAGAGACGGAGAGGATATGCGGGCTGTGTCTGTGGGTCTTGATGGCAGGTATGCTTGTATTGAGAATACCTTCGGTATTGTCTCTACTTAGTGGTTAACCCTTCTATGGTCGTTTCTTACCCTAGCACCTCTGCCACTCTATCCCTGTGCAGCCCCTGTATATTTTCATATTCTTATATTTATTAATGTATATATCAGTATTACATGAACCCTTATCCCAGGGCTTCTGCCACCCTGTCCCTGTGCAGCCCCCACGGCTCTGCCTACTCTCTCTCTCCCTCTCTCTACTCAGTACTTATCACCCAGCGCTTCTGCCACCCTGTCCCTGTGCAGCCCCCACGGCTCTGCATACCCTGCTGACTCTGCTGCTGTCTCAGCCCTGGATAGACTAGGACTGCTGGTGCAGTGTATCAGAATGAGGTATAGTAAATATATATATATATATATATATACTAGGCATATGTATACTTGCTGTGTCTGCTCTAGACAGACTGGGGTTACTGGTGCAGTGGATAAGGATGAGGTATAGTATATATATATATATATATATATATATACACTATGCATATGCATACTTGATGTGTCTGCTCTTGATATACTGGGTCGTACAGTGTATCAGGATGAGGTATATATAAACATGTGTTCTAAATATACTCTGAATATATACATCGACTTACCATATCCTGCTGTGTCTTTACTGGAGTGTATCAGATCTGTCATCCTCTCTCTCTCTCTCTCTCTCTCTCTCTCTCTCTCTCTCCAATACCAGGTGGACCACCTCCTTTTTGTACAACTCTCTCTCTCTCTATATATATATAAATATATATACTCCTGATGTCAGATGGACCACCTCCCCCCACTCCTCTGAGTGTGACAACAAGTATATCCGTTCATCTCTCTCTCTCTAATATATTAATAACTCTCTAATGTATCAATTGACTCTTCATTTAACCATAAGGTGGACCACCTCCCCCCACTCCTCCGAGTGTGACGCCTGGTGTGCCCAGATACTGGCACACCCACTAGGACAGGCACTGGAGATGGATGGATACTCAGTAGGGTTAGTATATATATATATATATATCTATAGTATATGTGTCTATGATATATATATATATACTGACACACCCACTGGGACAGGCACTGGAGATGGATGCATACAGTGTTGGGTATGTGTATATACACAGTATTATTTGAACACTCAGATGTCAGCTCTATCCATAGACACATCCCTATGCACTCTGGTATCTATATCTGTTATATGTATTTATACACTCACCCCAGCTCCATCCTCTACACCCTCCTTCACTCCGGTCTGCCCCCCTCTGTCATTGAGACAACAATACTATATATATGTATATGCGTAAACGTATATATATACTATACTCACCCCAGCTCCATCCTCTACACCCTTCTGCACTCCGGTCTGCCCCCCTCAGTGTTTGAGACACCCATATACTAGTATATACATGTATACTATATACTATATACTCAT
Organism: Kipferlia bialata; assembly: GCA_003568945.1. NCBI lineage: Eukaryota > Fornicata > Kipferlia > Kipferlia bialata. Next base: position 13,170 of record BDIP01000914.1, read on the forward strand.
ACCAGCTCTATCCTCTACACCCTCCTGCACTCTGGCCTCCCCCCCTCTGTGATTGAGACTGCACTGCTCTGTGCACTGGGGGACACTATACAGGACATGCAGTACATGGACACTATCAGGAGGTATATATTTGTATGTATACTTGTATAGTAATTATATTATAATCTATAGTGTATATACTATGTGCACTGGGGGACAGTGTGCATGATATGCAGTACATGGACACAATCAGGAGGTATGGTATATATTATATATATGTATATTGATACAGTGTATAGTGTATACTGTTGTATATATGAACTATGCACTAGGGGGTGTGCATGATATTCAGTGTATGGACACAATCAGACTGTATAACAGTGATGTGTTTATTGTGTATAATGTACTCAATATCAGGTATACGTCACACTATATACCTTCTAACATCCCAGGACCCCAGACGGTGCCCTGCTGATCAGGTTCATACAGGCACACCCAGAGGTATATATATAGTATATAGTATAGTATACACATAACAAAACAAA
>BDIP01000916.1:0-13573 GCA_003568945.1 Kipferlia bialata
CGCGCTTGATGTAGAGAGTGACACCCTGACAAGTGACTGACCCAGCTGGTCAGCTGTCAAAACTAAATTGCTTAAGCAGATCGAGTCAGAACCTTTTTAGCATATTATGTCACGAGAATTAGTTCTATTTCAGACTTTGACCTTACTCTCTCCATGGCCAACAGATCCATGACAGTCAGCATCTGGCTAGTTTCGGTTGGCAGCTCAGATTTATGGGTAGATCGGTTTCTATATGGACTGCTGCAACGAGGAATGACCACTGTAGAGAGGGGGCCTCCTTCTACTGTTGATACCTATTGAGGGTGGACTGAATGCCATCTTACTGCTTCTCTACCCCTAGAGCATTCGTTCTCAAGCCCAAGCAATGGGTAAGAACGACCTCAAGCCGAAGAAATGGTTTGCCATGGGAGACCTCTCATCTGGGCCCCCTGAACCTATTCGATTGGTCCACTTTCTCTTTGCTGTCGATGCGACAAGGTACAATATGTATACTTCCGTTATTTTCAATAACGATTACATGCGCGATTTCGGTATGGATCAGAAGGTAGTGACCTGTGTGGATTCAGATAATTTGTCTAATTGTACCAGATGGGATGTCAGGTATGTAGATGTATCCCCCCCCCCACCAAATGCCAATACCAGGTCAGACAGTATGACGGTCCACTTCCATCCCAAGTGGGGAGATGCATACAGGGTCACCAAGCTGGCACGGTATGTGAATTTAGTACGATACTGATACCAGTCTGGCTACCTCATTTTGAGATTAGACCCTAACCTTGCAGGTATGCCAGAGTGGATATTGTCCATCTTTGCATGCCTACGACCCTAACTATGGGCAAGTGGTCCTTCAAGGTGACCTCCCCGTTTATGTGTCGTTATTCAGCAATGTCACTACCGCGTCAGTTACTGACCCCCCCCCCCCTCCCCATCAGATATGTATCTAACCACAGTGCAAGCTCAAGGGAAAGAAGTTCTCAACACAAGACTGGGAGAGAGACCAGGGCATGCCAGTCATGAGTCACGAGTCCAAGTATCCTGACAGGTATATCACGAGGCTGCTCTTGTGTATACAATATTGAGTACCTGGTGTCTATCCGTCTCACTGCAGGTACATGTGCCTTTCCAGCGGTGACATATATCTAGGGTCCGTGTTGCACTCAACATTCTGTCCTGGACGCCACATTGGTATTCCCAATGAGCGTGTGGCTGCTCTTGTGGCGACAGCTCTCAGGTGAGCTGAAACACTCTTCTGAGTCCCATCTTCTCTCAACTGACCTCTTACTCAGGTGGTTTTCAGATAGACCCGGCCTCCTTCCCTGTATACAGAGCCTCTGCCAGATGAATGGCAGCTTTCAGTGTCCCTGCAGCCGGCCTCTGTTCTCCCCACCACCCCCTGGCATCAAGACACACTACTCTCTGTCTGACGCCCTTGCTCTCGTTCAGTCCCTGGACACTCCCCTCTCTGAAGTGGGGGACGCATGTCTGTACCTGGGCTTTGACATCGCTGACCTCTTTGCGGCACCGTGGCTCCCTGTGTGTCAGAGAGGCGCTGCACGGGGTCTGGATAGCCGGAAGGGCATTGCAGGTCTGCAGAAGGTGTCTCTGGCCGGGTTGAAACTGTATCTCGCTGTTGTGAGGCAGAGGGTGGGGTCGAAGATGCGGATGTTGGAGGATGTCCACCGGATGCTGACACTTCCAAGAGAGGGGAAGCTGCCTCCAGCGCTGGCCACCCAGTTTGGTGTCCTGGTGGCTGCAAGTCACCCTAGTGGGCGCCAGGAGCTCTCCCAGCTACGCTCACTTATTGGTATTGTTCCTTCTGCCTTTTGGAACCCGTTGATGAAGGTGTGGTGTCTCTATTACAGATATGTCTCTCTTAGCACACTATGACTCACATCTGCCCCTTACATCACTGGCCTCACCTTAGCAATGGAGTACGCCCAGGGGCATGGCTACGGGGCTATCCTTTGTGGCAGGCCTCCCCTCCGACCACCCATCTGAGTGTGCTACCATCCTGGACGCAGCAGAAGCACATGGCCTCTACAGCTCGGGCTGGCCCCTGCATGAGGTCCTCCATAAGCGGGCACTCTGGGAGGGAGGGGATGGAGTGCTGCTGAACAGAATTGATTCAGTAAAGCAACTGCGTGTATTGAAGGAGAGGGTGCCTCTGAGGGTTGTGACTGGATGCGATCTGGAGGATTGTTGCATCGACGGCCCTGTGGAAGGTCTCCTTACCTCCCTTGGGCTTGTTGATAGTCTCCCTGCCTTCGAGGCGGCTTTCCACTGTCTTACCAAGAGTCAGAATCTCCTTCACATACTCCAGGAGCAGCATCGTCACATGGCAGTTGTAGGCGGTGTGTTCACAGACGTTCTTGGGCAGTGTGTGGACCTGGTTATGAGGAAGTTAAGGATGGCGCTTCTTACAACGGTCATTGACATACCCGGCCTATTGGAGGGCAGTGATACTGGGGATGTGATTATTATTGGCCAGTGGGTGCAGTCCACGCTGTTTCACCACTTCGTCTCCCACTCAGATCTCAGTGGCATTGGAGTGGTAGTGTCAGATACTGAATCTGACACTGAGTATGTACCCGATGACAGTGGAGTGGAGACACCAGACACTGATTACAGCACTTCAGACCCTATGATCGTGGAGTCGGGTATGACCGATACACTCTCTACCCACTCAGAGAGTGCCTCTGATGATAGAGCCATGACGCATGTCATTGACCTCCGGCCTGTCTTAACAGTCTCAGATCTCGTGACTGTGGCACACGCTGTCCAGGACATTGACAGGGCAATCAGAGCCCGCAGTATCGAGCCCTCAGCTGCCACTCTACTTGCAGCAGTGCCTCTTCCAGTTCTTGAGCGCCACATCGAGGAGGTGATTGGCAAGAACCAAACAGGCCAGTATCTGGATACACTCATAGTGTACGTGCGTGTCATCACCGCCATTCCCCACCTCGAGTCCCTCTATCGACACATCACTGTCACTTTCCGGAGTGTGAGGAAGCCTCTCTCTCATTCTGTCCGCAAGACTATTGACAGGGTCATGCAACAAGTTGGGAGGGTGGGTTGTGGCACAGCTCATCCTGACAAGCTCTGTACCCCTCTGGCCTCCGCGCTCTCTGCTCTCTGCCACACACCCCACTGTCTGTCCTTCTTCGAGTGTGCTGCAGGGGAGGCCAAGGAGGGTATGGCATTTGCAGCAAAGCAGGCCGACTCTACCGCCCACTTACTCAACCAACTCAGACACCGGGGCGCTGGGGTCCCTATTAGCGTCATATCAGGCTTCACATGGCTGATAGCTGATGCTTCCTCCCCCATGTTCATTCTGAAGGCCAAGAAGGTGACTCTGCTTGGGAAGCTCGGAGACCTTGCTCGTGTGGACTTTGCCAAGAGTGAGTTCCATCTGCGCTCTGTCCACCAATACAGGCAGGGTCTGAGGCAGCTTATAGACGACAGTCACGGCACCAGTCAGAGAGGCCTGAACCACAAGGCAGACTACATTCTCAGTCAGGGGTATGGATACATGTACCTCTGTGTTTTACCATTTTCTCATCAGTGTAATTGCCAATGCAAGTGATATCCTTTGACCCCCAAGGTTTCTCATGGTGCTGACGGGTGATGGTCCTAGTATCACCGTTGGTGACAGTGCAGCAGCCCAGAAATGGGACGTGCACGACGTCCTCTTACTCAAGAATCAGGTACTATGCTACTGTGATTATTTCAGTATTCCGTGTTATCGGCAATGCCGACTCTGCATACATAGTATTCATCCCAGATCATCTTCAGTGCCAACGACGATCCGGCCCCAAGTCTTTTGGTCCTCCTGCTGAGTACGTATTGCTGTTATAGAGTACATGATAAGACCCACCACTTACATCCAGAGACCGCCCAGGACATTTGTGAGAAAGAGGCCGCAGTCCTAGTGTCTCTTACAGGACGTGAGGTGAGGAGAGAGGTCCGGTTCCCCGGGTGCGTAGATGCGGTGTCCTCCCGCGGTCTCATGGTGGAGGAGTTGAAGGGGGTCCGACGGTCGATTCTGGAGGAGATAGAGAGACAGCGCCACGTGGCAGAGGCAAAGAGGCGAGACTCGGCCTGTGCATACATGACAACACGAGACATCCTCTCCTGCGAGAGACGCCTCAACAGGCACATCCATCGACAGCACTTTGCTGACCCACGCTGCTTCTCAGTGTCTTCGCTTGCCACCCCTATCTCGCTCCGGTTTTCCGCAGTGACCTCTGTAATAGTGACTGAGGGTACTGTCCTGGATACCGTGCAGGCCCTGTGCCGGTCTGCCCCTACTCCCATCATGAGTGTGAGGAACGTGCATCTAGGCAGCGGGGAGTCCACTGTTGAGGATATCCGGGCCCTTGTGGCCCATGCCTCTCTGTTCCCATCGGTGTGCCACGTGGTTGCCCTGCCTAGCCACATGCCCCAAGGGGTACAGGCAGAGATGCGGCAGTGCCTGCTGGGAGAGACCATCACCATGCCGAGGGAGTATGGTCCCATTGTGCTCTGTGATGTTGCTGGGAGTACTGCATCCTCGTTCCCCAGGACTGTTGTGGATAGTGCATGTATGGAGGGGTTGGCTAAGGCAAAGGCGGCTGACTTGTTGGACGGCAGCCGCCTTCTGCTAACCAGCACTGATGCTGGTATGGGCAAGACTACTGAGGCCAGGAGACACCTGGGACCAGACTCACTGAGGCTGCACATCTCAGGTCCAGCCAAGTACTCCACTCTGTGCACTTCTCTGCTGACCCAGTTTGAGTCTCTTAAGAAGCCATATGACCTGCACATTGACATAGGGAGGCCTCTAGGCGATGGGCAGTATAGCCCAGGGCAGTGGGTGGCAGAGAGCGCTGTGTTCTCTCTCTGCTGGCTAGGGGGGCTGAGGGGGCAGGGGGCTATAGTACATGCCCCTTCTATAGTGGCAGTGGAGTTGGCCATTGGAGTGTCCAACCAGGTTGAGTCATACTCTGCCATTCTGGGGGTTGAGGCAACCTTGGTGACCTTTCCAACCACGCAGACGCAGTTTCTGGAGGAATTCATACATGCCCCTGACCCTTCTGATGTGAGTGTAGTGAGTGAGGAGTCTAGGGAGGCCTACAAGGGTGCATGTGCACTATATGCACTTGCCAATTACCAAGACGTCCCAGACATTGATGAGACAAGCAGGACCGCCCGTGTTGACTCAGTACTAGCCCATGCATACAATGCTATTTGTGCCAGGACAGTTGGCATCTCTTGGGCTGCCTTCACTGCTGTTCTGCTCTCTCTCAAGACCAGTCTGGAGCGCATTGGCCGCTGCCCCCAGTTCTCAGACTTTGATGGGGACCAGTTACCCCTGGAGGCCAGGGCAGAGGTCATCGCCTTGACCAACCGCTATGCCAAGCAGTACGGCATCGACGCCGTTGCCCAGACGGTCCAGTGCCAGAGGACTGTGATAGAGAACGGCACAAGACGCACCCCGACACAGGGAGAGACACCCAATGAGTGTAGAGTTGGTTACTCCAACCTACGGTGTCCCTATATCGTTCTGGACTCTGGAGACGCGCCAATTGCTTTCAGCAATTCTGCATTCCGGTGGCCTGCAGCATATGAGTCCTTACTCTCCAGGTGGCCTGGCCACAGACCCACCACGGAGAGACTGACCGCCTCACAGCTCAAGACGGCCGTGGCGGACTTCTGTCTAGGCCCTGCCGCTGCCGGTCGCTGCAGCAGGTTCCAGTCCAGTGTTGCCTCATATGAGTTCACTCCCGATGTGGCTCTGAAGATGTGTATGCTGCACACCAAGGTGTCGACAGGACAGCCTGTGCTACTGACAGGGGATGGGGGCACTGGGAAGACAGCCTTGGTCACGTCGTATCTGGAGATGATGATGGCCCTTGCCCCAGAAGGCACATTTGGGTACACCACTGCCACTGTCAACGCATCTACCTCTGAAGAGACCATAGAGGGACTGTTCAGTGACATGAGTAGACACAGGGAGGGGGTGAGCAGAGATGTATTGTTCCTAGATGAGGTCAATGCCTCTCCCTTCAGCACAGAGATCATGGCAGGGGTATTGTCCAGACAGTTCAGAGGGCACCCGTTCCCTCCCTCCCTCAGCGTTGTGATGGCAGTCAACCCCCTACGTACATGTCACCAGGAGAATGCTATGCTCCACAGTATGAGACACACCGTGCCCTATGTGTTCAGAGTCAACCCCATCCCCGAGTCCATGCTCAGATGTCTCATAGACTTCGGCAGCCTAGCACTGGAGGTACGAAGTACGCGATGGTGAAAACAGTCTCCCGTTAGAAGTCTTATATTCAGGACGAGGTTAGATATGTCCTGCAGATACTTGGCACGGCTGAGGATAAGTATCCCTCTATTGGCATATCACAGGGTCTATTGGAGCGAGTTGTCAAAACCCACCATGCGGCCAAACAGGAGTCCCGAGGATACTCTTTCTCTGTGTCACTAAGGTACTTGTTGCTGAGTTTGTGTACTCTCTATGTGTCAGGCAAGTGTCACTGACCACCAGGGACATCAACAGGTTCGTGAGTCTCCTCCGGGTAGCAAGGGTTGTGTTTGCACCTATGATACAGGAGAGGCGGGCCACGGCTACCGACGTGGAGGCCTTTGTACTGCATCTCACCTATGTGCTCAGGATTCCAGATCCTGCTAGGAGGGTGGGTGTCCTCCAGCAGATTGGGCCCCAAGCTACGAGGAGTGTGTCTGTGTGTCAGAATGAGTGCATGGGGTGGCTAGACGAGGTGGCAGGAACGGGTGAGACATCAGACGTGACTGGTATGGTCATTGCCAGAAACAGAGCATACTCAGAGAACGCTCCAGCACTTCTCATGTGTGTTTGGGCCAAGGTATGCGTGACGGCCGTTTGAGTATATGCCATACAATGAGTCTATTCCAATGTCAAACCCAGGTTCCTATCATCATCATTGGCGAGCCCGGCACCTCCAAATCCCTAGCACTAAGGGTGTGTTTTGAGTTCCTAGCCTCAGCCAAGAGCCACACTGTATACCCCACTAGGGTGGAGCAGACTGTGTATCAGGGCACCACCCAGAGCACTACAAGTGGTGTGGATAGTGTGTATCGGGAAGTGCTTGGTAACGTACCCGAGGTAGCATATGTACTAAGTTCTATTTGTATGTCAAGTGAGCAGTCTTAATGTCAGGATGGATCTAGTGCCCTCACGTCTTTGTTTGTCTTTGATGAACTGGGCCGTGCCGCCCAAGCACCTGGCAACCCACTCAAGTCGCTTCACTCCATCCTGGAACCCCATGGGGGTCAGGACAACCTGAAGTTTGCCTTCATCGGCCTGTCTAACCACAGCATAGACTCTGCACCCACTTCTAGAGCCCTAGTTGTGTATAGGTAAAGCCGTAATGGTGATTCCTATGAATACCGCACGTATATGATGCCATAACAATAACTACCATACCTTACGTCAGACTTGGTACAAACGATGGGCTGGCCGCCACTGTCCGAGATATTCTGCGGCAGAGAGTGTCAAACCGGCAGGCGCATGCCCTTGCGGACGCCCATTGTGCCCTGTCTAGGAGTATGAATCATAGACTTGGAAGAGATGCGGGCAGATCGATATTCGGACTGAGGTGAGCTAGAACGTGCCACTGATTCACTAAAGATACTTCACCTATACCAACGTCAGAGACGTCTTCTTCCTGGCCCACAGGGCACTGGCTGAGGGTGATGTTGGGGTGGATAATCCCCACAGTCGGGCAGCAACTCTGGTTGCCAGGTGCTACAGCATAGGGTATGCCCGGGAGAGGGGTCTGGCTTGTGAGAGGATGGTACGAGCTACCGAGAGCATACTGTCTACTCTCAATGAGGGACGCGACAAGGGTCTGTTTAGAGACATTGGTAGATTGTTGCGATGGGGGAAGGGAGCTGAGAGAGTGAAGATTGATCCTGTGATGTGTACTGGCTACCAAGCCATGCGAGACGCCTTGCTTGACACACACGAGTGCTCCAGGTACTGACTACTACACTAATGTACTACTGATTTGGTAACCACCATATTGGCTTATGCCAGGTATCTCTTGGTTCAGACGGAGTCCCCTGACCTTATTGTCGAGGCTATTCAGAGAGACGCTCGAGTGATGGGTGGGGATAGCAGAGGCATAGACGTTCTGAGTGGCTCCCAGTTTGAAGGAGACTCCGACATTGGAACCTCCATTGAGACTCTGTCTGCCCTAATAGAGGGGGCCAGAAGGGGAAGGTAAGGTCGAATATGGTTCAAGTGCCTATGTTAGCTCATTGCAGGGTTGTAGTGCTGGTGCATCAGCAAAAGGTGCTGGACTGTCTCTATGACATGCTGAATAAGAACTATGCCCGGTTTAGCCACGCTGGAGTAACCACCACGTGTTGCAGGTAGTTGAGTTACCATGAAGTTGTTTCAAGCTAAGAGCGTTCTATATATCCATTCAAATGACACCCAGAGTCTCACTCGGGAATTGTGCTGACAGTTTTGTCCCTGTGGCACCCAGTTTCAAGTTGGTGGTCTGCCTCTCTGCGGCAGAGGTGGCTGATGAGGAGCCCGCGCTGCTTCAGAGGCTGGAGAAGGTCCGGCTAGACATACATGATATGGGGGAAGTTGCTGAGAGTGCAAAAGCCGAGCTGATGGAGGCCTCTACTCAAGAGGCACTAGCTGAGGTGCATGCCTGTGTGCATCGACTGGGTACGGTGTCTCAGATCACAGACGGTCTGCTCTGGTTGCACTCCTGTCAGGCCAGGGGAGAGAGCATCCTACCCTTAGCTGCTCACCTTGTTCCCCCTATCCTGCTACTGTCCCACACTCTCAAGGAGACTGGCGGTTCTGCGGATGACACTCCAGAGTCGGCACTGCTGGACGGCTCTCTATTCCATGGCTGTATTGACGTTTTGGACTTCCTGCAGATGCTCTTGAGGCACAAGGGAGCTCACATGAGTACCTGTTCCGATGTTCCTGTAGTACTGTACAAGACAAGTGGTTGTGGGACGGGAGACTCCGTCGATGACCTCGTGTCTGCGGGGACTGAGGCTGGCATTTCCATCTCGCGATTGGTTGCCTCAGAGAACCGCACTGCTAGAGAATTCCAGACAGCGGTGGACAGTGTCCCCCATGAGTCAGTGATTGTGTGCAGTCTAGGGTCTAGAACAGAGTTTGTCCCACAGTGCCAGGCTGTACTTCGAAAGAGAGAGGGCCTGAGCGTCATCGCAGTGGATAACACCTCTGACACCAACTCCATATGTGTCGGAGTGACGTCTGGGGTATGTGCAGTGGACTGTCTAGTGAAGCCACAGTACCTGCCGGTATCCTTCAACCCCGAACCCGTGCTGACTCTCTCTGACACCCACACCTCTTCCTCAGACTTAGCGGACCAGCAACTGAGAACTCTTATCCAGCGCTGCCTGCAGAGGAGTCTCCACCAGGTACTGGCAGGACTCCACAGCCAACCGGGACAGGGTTTCAGTCAGTCGTCCGATAGGGCCCGGGATCTGTCCCACTTTGTGTTCGTGCATCAGGATAAGATTGCCTCGCTGTGCGTACCCCATGCCCGGGGTGAGCTTCTCCGTGTGTATGGACATGGGTGTGTATTGTCCGCTGTCGATATACAGGAGTATACCTCATTGGCAGAGGCCACGCAAGATGTGGTGATGTCATCTCTCTCTGAGTCCCTGGTTCCTGTTATAGGGCGTCTTGCCTACACTGGCCTCTTAGAAGGAGACCTGGACCCCGACCCCTCCTCTGCTGGTGCCCGGGAGTACGCAGAGGCTGTCATGGGAGAGATTGCTACGGTGGTTGACAGAGAAGGACAGGACGTCGTGATGAGGGACCCCAGTGATGAGTCACAGACAGTCGAGGAAATCAGGACGGCATTACATAACACTGACTTGCGGTACATCCTCGCCCCCCTGATACCCTGTGACCTGTCTACCACTCCCACCCTACTCATACACGCTGTGAGGACCACCCTGTGCCACAGTCTGGTGCTGCCTGACGACCTGAAGGGGGAGTCAGATGCTGTGGTGTGCTGTGTAGGCAAGGCCGTAGAGGTTCTCAGGGTGAACTATCAGCACTCCATATCAAGGGACACCCTACCAGTAATCACCAAGATTGTACTATGCCAGCTGTCCCTTGATAACCTCTCCGTGTCAACACAGGGACTACTGGGATCAGTTACTGTAGCCATGGAGTGTTTTGAGCAAGACACAGACGCCATTGAGTATGAGTGCCTCAGTCAGATGCTTGTGCGGGGTATAACCTACATGGGAAGTGAGTACTGCAGATTCGACAATTCGAAGCCCTCTGGGGCACTAGCGCTCACAGGGGATCCCGATGAGCTACATTGTGCCGTGAGGGGGGTTCTGGGAGACGAGGCCACACCCAGCCAGACGATAGCATTGATGCAAGTGGGACAGTATGATGACACCAGCTACATGAGTGTGTGCTCCATGACGCCTCCTACCACAGATGATACTCTAGCGTGTGAGGTATTCACTGCCAGACTGTGTGGAGAGATTGGTCCCACATACCTGCTCTCCGACGACAGACAAGTTGACGCGGGCCTGGGTGTCATGATATCACACCATACTGAGCAGATGCTATCCCAAGACAACAGCCTATTCGTTGGACCTGGGTCGATAGGTGGCATCCTCACGCGTGTCACAGGTACTCTGCAGGGAGACACCCTGACAATAGGGTGGTCGGTGGCTGCTGCTGTGCTGCGGCACTGTGCAAGGCAGGCCAGAGATGCCACAGGATGCGGGATGAGTCCTAAGGCCCTGTCTCTCCTGTTCAGCTGCAACCGGCTGTGTCAGCTGTCCTTCGTCTGGCACTATCGGCAGGGCAGAGAGGGGGAGACCGAGAGAGTTGAAAGGGGGGTTGCAGAGGTGCTGGGGAGACATGTGGCTGCTACCCTCTTCACTGGCAGCTATGCAGAGCGGTATCCTATGTCTGCCCTCGTCGACTGGGCCCTCCACTGCTTGCCAGCCTTTGGGGCAGAGGGTCCACCCTCAGCGTCTGCTAACAGACTGACCCTCTTCCGCAGACACCTAGTCAATGTGAGCAGTGGCAGTGCTGAGGGTGTACCAGGTGCAGTATACGCCATGCACAGACACATTGGTATGGGGGGTATGGCCCTGCTGGGTGAGGTGGCTGGGTGGAACCTACAGCCTGGTAGCCTTGTCCATGCTGTAGCCACAGACCCCGGTTCCTACCTCCTCCCCTTCGAGTGGCTCAATGCTGTGTACGCAGAGAACACATACAGCAGAAGCCATAGTGATGATACTGGGAAGAGGACCAGGGTGAGACGCTGCGGAGGGTGTGGTCTTGTGGTCTTCATTGGCAACTGTGGGGAGCATGACCACACTGCTCAGGCTGGGGGGTACGGGTATGCCAACTGCCCAAAGTGCAAGCGTGCTCTTACGGAGTCCCGCACCAAATCTGTTGATATGGACCGGCAGCCTAGAACAACGGTGTCAAGATCCAGTGTGTTCTACAAAGACGGGGTACAGATGGGGTTTGTATATGACGCCGATACGGTGCCTCCTTGCGAGGGTACCTTCCCATTCACATCGCACATGAGAACATCGCCCCGGGAGACTGTGTTTGTAAGGTGTGTATTGGCGGCCCTTCATCTCCAGCGGATAGTTGAATCAAATAGTGTTAGCACCCTCTCTCTGGACCTCCGAAAGACTCTGGTTGATAGGGTGAACCAAGGGGTGAAGAAGTTTGGAGACCGTCTGCTGTCCTTGGTTCGCCGGACCGCCCCCACCATACAGGAAGTGCATGCTGCGTCGGATGTATGTGCCAGGTATCGGCAGGAGGTGGATCTGATCAAGAGGCTGCAACTGTCAGCCAGAACTCCGGCCGTGGTCCCACCCTCCGGTGCTTCGCATGCCCCTGTATTCCCCCTAACCCCCTCTCAAGCTGTGGAGTCCGGCCAAAGAGAGGACTTCATACGCCTCTTAGCCCCTCAGGAACCTGGAGATCTCAGACTAGGCGAGGGGTACGTGGCCCACATAGGGGGAGAGACTATGGCTACAACACAGCAGGCAGAGGCATGGTGCGGGGGCCTCGCTGTGCTTCCACAGGTCCTGTCTCTCCCAAGGACGGTGCTGAGACCACTGCAGTTCATCGGTTCGGGATGTGACACCTCGCTCCTGGACCAACCACTCACGACAGTCCTAGAGAGCCTTAGGGTCGATATGACTGCGGTAGAGGATGCATTTGAGGCATGGAATGTTGTATCGAGGTCCTTCTCTGAGTTTCAGCACCAGCTAGTCATTAACTGCTCCACCTCTGTGGACATACCTGTGATTGTATGGCAAGATGTGACCCTGGGTCAGTTCCTCGCCTTACAAGAGGATATCACCCTTCCAGCCAGAGCACAAGGATATGAGGGGGAGGCTGTGTCAATGGGCACTGTTCTCATGAAGCTGATACAGCAGTACAATGCTATATGCCAGTCCATCCTCCAGGAACTTGGTGTGGAGGGGGTTAACCTGCACAGAGTCAGTGCGTCTGCATTCTCCCAGCGCAACCTGCCCCCTACCCTAGATGTGCAGACTGTGGAGCCTGTGGCGGCACTCTCCCATGATGCTGCCCAGCTGCTCTCTGGGGTCAGGGTACTCTCGGGTATGCCTGCTCTTGTACTGATAGACGAAGACCCCACCCCTCTGGAGATGCACAAGATACAGCCACGAGGATGCCTACAGTGGGTCCAGGACTATGAAGAGGGAGTGGTAGGGGATATGTCACGCCCTGTTCCACCTCTACCGAGTGAGACTGTGCAGACTATCTCTGACATGCCCCGGAACACCATAAGTAGGACTGTGGGTGCCTGTGCTGCGGCCCAGGATGCTGTGTCTACACTAGCTCGTGTTGAGGATGCAACTACACCTCTGAGAGAGTTTCTGGACAGGTGGGGAGTGACACCGCACGTCAGTGTGCTGGCTGAGTATGATCTCGTCGGTATAGAGGTGCGGCAGGTGCTGAGACTGGCCTCTGCCCTCCAGGCTAGACTAGACTGGGATGACATAGTGGATAGGGTGCAGGGGGAGGTGCCTCTGGAGCACTGGACTCTGACCAAGGCTCAGAGACAGAGACTAAGGCGCATGTCACAGACAGACACAGCATGTCTTGGGCACTTGGTCAAGGTGCTGTCCTTCAGGGTGGATCAGACGGAGAGGCACAACCCTGCAATGACATCTCTGTACTGTACGGCATATGAAGAGGACGAGGGGGGAGAGGCCGTGTGTAGGGCTCTGGATACTCTATCATTCATGTCACTGGTGGCATACTTTGTCAAGGAGTCACATCACTGAGTGTGGAGGGAGATCTGATTGCAGAGTCTCACGTGCATTGATCTGCAGGAGATACCGATAATAGAGAAGATGATTTTCGTCTATTATGATGAAGTGGTGATGTCCTGCACAATATGCTAAAAAGGCTCCATTCATTATATGATTAAGCTTAGAAAACTGTTTTAGTGATTTAGTTTTGACAGCTGACCAGCTGGGTCAGTCACTTGTCATGGTGTCACTCTCTACATCAAGCGCA
>BDIP01000917.1:0-13682 GCA_003568945.1 Kipferlia bialata
CATGCTCTCTGGACTGCACACAGAGAGGGACAGGTCCGAGGATGAGATAGGGACGAAGGACTACACGCTGCTACTGATTGACACAGTGCTGGCTGGGGATGAGGAAGACGAGGAGGTCAAGGTTCTGACAGGCAAGGCTCCATTTGCCATCGGGGAGTGAATTAACTACAGTGGAAGGTAGAGCAGGGAAGGGTTGAGAGTGGAAGAGAGGCAATACGTATTGAGGCTCTCCGCTCATATATTTGCATTATATCACGACTAGTACACTGCTCACAAGGAATATACTCGTATTGACAGTGATAGTAGGCTACTAAAAGTAGTCACCGTTGGCCCCTTATTTCTGCAAAATTCACTTTAGCCCCTTACTTCCGCAAAAACAATCGTAACATGCTGCTCATCTTGACAAGTCTATACGTGCTTCTCTTCCTGCCTTGCCTGCATGTCAGAATCAAGAGAACCGGGTCTCCGGGACACACTGACTGCTGTGCAACAACTTGACCTGAGTCAGTGCGTGAATGGGGCACGTACGTAGGGTGACACTTACACTCAATCCATATGCTGACAAGCTACTAGGCTACCCCCCCCCCCTCACTCCAGGCAGTTACCACAAGGAGTCCATGTACTACCCCTACGGCAACACCCTCCCCCACTCCCTGCTGAACTGCGTCCCCCACAGAGAGAGGCGGGGTGAGTGTGGGGCCCAACCAATACCCATCCTGGCCCTGGGGGGAGGGGACCCCAGGCACCTCCTGCAGACACTGGTATGTGATGATTGGTATTGAATTGGACAGTATATAGGTTAGAGAGACACATTTTGTTATGTATGTGAGGAATGGTACAGTCTCTCTTGAGTCAGATTGATTCAATCCAATAGTGTTCCTGTAGTGAAAGGTCCTACACGCATCGCGTCTGTCTCTCTCTGGTGGTATATAGACCAGACCTCCTACAATTCCTCTGCTCTCAGGTCATTGACGCAGTACTACACTATAATCCATCATACTACTTTGTTGTATCCTGTCTCTTCTCTTGTCATTACCCACCCCCAGCTCTCCATCCACCATGGCCTCCCCTCCTGCCCCCCTCTTGACGTCTCGTTCAACGACATGGTGCCCTCCATCCTAGCCAGGAACACACTCATCCTACACATGCTGTCTAGGGTGCCTGCCAAGGGAGTGGAGAGGACCCTCCACCTACGCGCTGTCATTGACGCCTGGTACTGCTCCAGGACCACCCCAGAGAGACGTGCCCTCATATGCAGTGCCATTGACACCTTAGCCTCTGCCTTCAGCAGTGCAGAGAGCATGGCCGGCCTCGACCTCCTCAACGATGGCCGCACTGGGGTGCTGAGGTGTCTAACAGAGGAGTGCAGGGAGGGTTTACACGCAGTGTTTCTCTTCTGGCAGTCTCTGTCTACTAAGGTGCCAGAGGAACACGTGCAGGAGCTGAGGCAGCCTGAGAAGGACTGTGTACCCGGTATACCTAAGAGTGACTCCAACGTTGCCGGCGTCGCCCTGATGGGACTCACTGCCTGTCACTCGGCACAGACCACCAGGGAGAACACTGTTCTGGAGAGAGCCGCAAAGGAGAGCGCCGAGTACTCTCAGACAATGGGGATGCTGTGGTGGGTTGAGCCTAAGGGGAAGGGGAAGAAGACGAAGGGGAAGGGGAAGTACGAGAGAGCATCTGTGCTGTGCCCCCCAGTCTTCAAGGCAGACACCTACCCACTGGTACAGGCATCTCTGACCTTTCCCCCTTTCTGTTCAGGGGCGCCCCTCTCCCCCTGCCAGCCAGAGCGCAACACCATACTCTTCAGCCGCAACCCCCTTGGCCTGATGCTGCAGCACTCGATGGGAGTGTGGGCAGACGCCATGAGAGAGAACAGAGGGAAGATAAGGCAGTTTGAGCTGTGTCTCGGTGACATGGTTGATGTCTGTGACACACTGAGACTGGCTGGTAGACAGTATGCCTTCATCGACAGCTCCAACGTCTCAGACTACACTGGGCCCCTCCAGTACCTCGCCTCCACCGTCCCCCTTCTCAGAGACGGTGACCCCTCCAGGGGCATCGAGCCTGGCTACACCCGCCTTGTCATGATGACCATGCCCATGGGGAAGAGGGTGGAGGAGAGTCTCGAGCTGTACACCGGGGTGCCTATCCACCTCTGGCCCATCTTCCTAGGGTGCACTCCCACAGACCTCATGCCACGTGCCACAGGTGGGGCCAGTGTACAGTTCGAGAGTCTCATTGGCAATGATGCCCAGGCCAGTCAGTACCACTCCTTCCCATCACCCCTCACCACTGTCCACGTACAGAGGGTGCCCTCTCCCCTGACCAGTGACCCCCGTACAGTGGCTGCTGCACCTACACTGGACACCAAGCCTCTGGCTGGAACCCTCGCAGGTAACACAGTACAGTATGTTTCATGCTACATGCAAACCTCGCTATACTAGACCTCGACAACTTCGTAACACCAGGGCTGATCCGTCGCTGCATCCCAAGCGGAATGCACATGCCTACTCGACCCCAGTCCTTCATATCCCCATCCGTCGTGGTGCGTGTGCTCCTTCTTGCTGTCGCAGATGGCAGGATATCACCCGACAAGGAGCAGACACCAGGGGGGCCACTCTCTCTCGGTATGAGAGTACTGGAGTTCTTACGTACAGACAAGAAAGATTGGTCCAGCATGGTGGAGCTGTTCCTCACCTTCAGAGCCAATGGACTGGCTATCCCTCCACGTGCAAGGGAGTGGGACACTAGCTATGACGGTGATATAGAGCCTGTGCGTGTCACCGTGGACTTCCAGGATATCGATGTACAGGGGGAGAACTACGTCACCAATGGGCACCAGCCTCTGGCCCTGATCGCCAGCTATGACTGCGTCAGTGTCAGTAGGGAGCAGTGTGCCGGTGAGTGCATGGTGCACATGCGTGGCTCAGGCTATGGGGTGAGTGCTGCCTTCTATCTCGGTGGTGTGGTCAGAGGGGGTTGCACCATGACAGCCATTGTCGACAAGATGCACATGCCCTCCAGCCCCATGTACGTCTGTGTCCTGCAGCACGACACCCACTTCGACAGGATGAGATCCCTCTCCCCTAGTGACCCTGCCCAGAGGCAGATATTATCCTCTATACTGGCATCGGGACCCAAGTGTGCGGTGTGTGTCAATACCATGTACAAGGTAGACGAGGGCAGGGTGTCCTGGTCTGATGTGTCTATCCCCACACACACTGTGCCAGAGAGACAGACACAGGTGGCATCTGTCACATACAACGACAAGCACCGCCAGACAGTCAAGATGGTTACATCTGTCGGGTGTGTGGAGGCCACTCTCTCTGGGCCACCACCCACACGTGACATTAAAGTCACGACAACCTCTGGAGACACAGTCACTGTCAGACTTCTGCAGCCTGTGTCAGCTGTGACGGGGGTCAAGCCCAAGAAGCACTCATTCACTGTGAGGCTCGCCCCAGCACGTGTCGCACCCATCTTCCTCAACACCCCCAACACCATGCAGTCCCGTGACAAATCTGATACTAGCTTCCTCAAGATGATGCGGATACCAGAGACAGTACTGGGTGGCCAGCACTCAGTGGTGCCTGTCCCCCTACCCCCTGGATCCACTGTAAGTACACCCATGCTGTGGTCATTCCACATCAAGCACGCCATGCTGGGTGGTCTCCTCACAGATGCGAACAGGTAGCATCAACCATTACTCACTCATATGCACCCTCTTGATACTCACACACCAGGCATGTCCCCAGTATGACTGACTCTCTCAAGCGTGGCGGTGTTGTCCTTCAGACCCTGGCAGAACACCCCACGTCAGGTCACTCCCAGCAGGAGTCAGTCAACAGCTGGTAGAGGCTCGGATGCTGCTGACTACAGCCATTCGACTGGACAGGTCTGAGCCAACCACACTAGTGCTAAAGACCTCAGCTGAGGCAGGTTTAGGGTTTGTACACATGGAGAAGGGAGCCTTCTGCATTCACGGTCCCATCACTGCCACTCGCGGGGTTGTGTTCTGCCCCCCTGCTGATACAACCCAGTTAGAGATCATGACAGTGCTCAAGGGTGTCCTCATCTACAACAACATGAAGAGACCCCCCACTGTCGTATCCACCCATGTGGCTCTGTCAGCCTTCGCCACCCTTCAGCACTATGCCACACATGGCCTGCCACACCTGTTTGCAGGATGCACTGCAGAGTCTATCCTGCCCAGGGCCGTCTGGGAGGCCACCCCTCCTGCTCTACGTGTCCACTACCAGACTGTGGCTGTGATGCAGCTCCCAGCCAAGGCAGAGGCAGAGCGTGACTGGGACTACAGCATGGGTCCCATTAGTCTGGAGATGCTGCAGAACGCATGCAATCACGTGCCAGACAAGTGCAGGGGCAGGACCGACAACATGCACATGGACCCCAGCATGCAGGTGGGATACGTTACTACACTGTACATCTTTTCTAGAAAATATCCTAACCCCAGAGGATCATCTCGCTGTCCCTGAAGAATGGCCAGTGCCATGCTCTGTACTGGGCGTACAGTGAGGCAGAGGTGGCCGAGGTGGCCAAGGAGGACCAGAAGAGAGACTGGGCAAAGATAGTGGTCCAGTAGGTGGTACTTCCACTTTTCTTCTGGTAGTTGTGTGGGATGGAAGACAATATACTGTTCTCTCACAATAGTTTTCTATGGCAAAAGTATATGACTAACTTGCATTATCATGCGTCAATCTATTCTGTCTGACATCCGTGACAGCGCGTCACCCTCCAATACCCATCTCCCTCACTCGTTGTCTCAGTATCATCACCATGACACTCACCCTCACTCGTTGTCTCTGATGATGGCCTCCAGGTCTGCCATCGTGGGGTAGATGGGGTTGGCACCTACAAATCAGACACACTATAACACGAACATATACGATGCACACCCAGCTGGATGGGGTTGGTACCTATGCGCCAGTGTAAACAACACAACTCCACACTATATACACCATCACCCACCTGTGCACTGGTCGTCGAATGCCTCGTGGGCCACTCTCTTCTGCCAGCCCTCCTCTCTCTCCTCAGGTGGGGGCACTCCCTTGAACCCGGACAGCTTGTCTGGGAGACCTGGGTGTGAACAGCCTACTGAGAGATAGTACCCAGATAGTATGTTGATGGTATGCCATACCTGCATTCTCCCTGGCTGTCCTGACACACCCAGCCAGCTCTGCCACCTGTCCCTCTGTGGTGTCCTCAGTGTGGGTCACAGCCTCGTCCATGGGGTGGGTGCCATAGGCATATCTGAGGGGTAAGGGCTATGTCAACAACACATAATCACACTCGGTTGTTGTTGGTGTGGCAAGGTGACAAGATATACCTGAGCAGCTCTGCATACTCGTCTGATGCCCTGTGGACTGGCACCCTGGGCATGAGGCCGCCCTTGCCTGTCTTCATCCTGGCGTTGTACTCGATGACAGAGGGCAGGTACAGGGCATTGGCTGGACCGTGGGGGACGTGGTACTGGGCTCCCATCTGAGGGTGAGAGAATATCGCGTAGATAATGGTTGTAATTCTAGTACCTTGTGAGCGATGGAGTGACACACACCGAGACTGCCGTTGGAGAAGGCAGCCCCAGCGAGGGAGGCTGCCTCATGAGGGTCACACTCCACCTTAAGGGCAGGGTCAGTGGGGGGGAGGAACCTTGCGGTGAGTGGCTATATATACAGGGATGAATGTATGTATACATATAGTAGGTACCTGTGCATGAGGCCGGCGAATGCCACTCCTGCGTATGACCTCACAAACTCTGAGCCTGTGAGTGACACGTATGCCTCTGTGGCATGGGTGATGGCATCGAAGTTGGTGGCATTGGCAAGGCCCTAGGGGTGAGAGGCAGGGAGACACTGTTAAGAAATGTATGTATAGGAGAGAGACACATGGGTGTATTCATACCTTGGGCATGGATGCAGCCATGAGGGGGTCGATGATGGCAGCCTGCGGGGTCAGCATGTAGCTGGCGAGAGGGTACCTGGGGTCAGCATCTACGCTACTACCATCGTGTAGAAATTCACTCACTTCTTGTGTGGTACCACTGTATCGTCTGTGACCACTGAGAATGGGGACAGCTCACTGCCTGTGCCGGAGGTGGTGGGTATGCAGATGGACATGCAGCACGACGGGTTGAGCAGGTCAGGGAACACAAAGCTGCGCTTGCGGATGTCCATGAACCTAATGGGTTAGAGTGACAGGGATGCACAGTAATTACTGTACACTACACGATACCTTGCTGCCAGGGATGTGAATGGCTGCCCGGGTCTCTCGTACATCAGCCTGGCCAGCTTCATGAGGTCCATGGCAGACCCACCACCTACTGCAATCACACAGTCTGAGGTCAGGGGTAGTTGTAGAGGCACTGTAGTGGTAGAAGTAGGCATACCCCGTCATACCTGGCTTGAACTCCCTCATCTGAGCCACGCATCTGTGCACGCAGGTCAGGTTGGGGTCGGGCTCGCAGTCGTGGAACACGTCGAGGGCACATCTAAGGGTGAAAGGTTGTAACAATAGGGTGACAATCGAGTAGAGTACACGTAACCATACCTGTGCTGGTCGATGGGTCCTCTGATCTTGTCGATGAAGCCAAGGCCAAAGAGGACCTGGGGTATAGATGGGTTGGTGCTGTCTTTGAGCCACACACACATATACGCGTACCTTGTCCGTGACGACAAACACCCTGCTTCTGTTCTTGAGCAGTATCTGCAGGGCCCTCTCAGTGCAGCCCTCTCCCATGTACTGCTTAGGGGGCACCATCCACCACTGGGGTCAGAAACGGCGAGGCCATTAATGATATAGAGTACTATATACATGTACCTGTGTGTTCTCTCTCCTGATGGCCATTGTCTTGACATTCATCAGGTGCTTGGGGGACACGTTCTCAGAGACAGAGTTGCCACCACCACTGCCACATCCTTGGGTGAGACATACACAATCTACATGAGTACCTACGCGATGCACACACCTAGTGTAAGAGAGGGTGTCAGTCTGAAGTTCCAGAGGTCTCCGAGGGCGCCCTGAGAGGCAGGGGAGTTGACGAGTACCCTGGAGGTCAGACAGATACATAAACACACCAGTCCAAAGAACCCTCCAATACCAACTATGACTGTGCAACAACACACCTATTGGCGGGGCAGTCCCTGCTGAACTGGGCCGTGACCTCTCTGAAGATGGGGACAGGGTCATCGGCTATGTGGAGACAGGCAGTGTGGCCAAGACCTCCCTGGGCAAGGAGGCTCTGGGGGTGAGTTAGCGACTGCACCAACACACGATTGATCTGAAACTACACGATGTGTCCCTACCTGTGCCACCTCGCAGGAGTGCTTGAAGGAGGGTGACTTGTAGAGTGCCAGACAGGGGAAGAGCTTCTCATGGGCCCATGTCTCAGTGGCCTGGTCGAGAGAGGAACACTCAGCGATGAGGACCTGGATGTGAGAACCGCGTAGAAAAGAGAGAGAGAGGTGATTGGTGTACCTTGTACTCGGAGTCTGTCTCTATCCCAGCCAGACCCAGTATCCTATGTGCATCCATCCCCACCACAGCTGGGTTCATGCTGAAGTGACCCTCCCTCTCCCTGAAGAGAACAGCTGTGACCTATGAGGTGAGAGGGGTGGGTGGTATAGGTTACCTAGTGATGTCTGTATCTCGACCCACCTTGGCCTTCTCCTCCTCGCTGAGTATGTATGCCCCGTATCTCGAGTACCACATCTTGATCTCATCGTACAGGGAGGCATCGCAGATGATGGCCTGGGGTGAGAGGACAGTGCACTTTGCATATGCATAACAATAGTATTGTAACCGTTATGTGTCTAGTATACCTGCTCACTGGCACACACCACTCCGTTGTCAAAGTGCTTGGAGAGGAGGGTCAGCCAGGCAACGGCCCTAGGGGTGAGCGAACATAACAATATGTATCTATATATATATAGTAATGTAAGTGCTACTGGATACTGCACCTGGGATCAGCGCTCTCGTGCACCACCACTGGTGTGTTGCCTGGTCCTACTCCCAGGGCAGGCTTGCCAGAGGAGTAGGCTGCCTTGACCATGCCTAGTGGTGAGGGGCACTTATACATACATGTATACAAATGTACATATGCAGAGATAGGGGGTCGAGGGGCACACTACAGCATACCCATATACCTGATATGTGTAAGATAACTGTAGAGAGAGAGAGAGAGAGAGACGCGCCACTAACCTGGCCCTCCAGTGGCCAGGATGCAGCTGACTGAGGGGTGGGACATCAGACACTGGCATAGGGGGACAGAGGGCTCCTGGGGGTGAGTGAGGGTAGAATACATAGTTTCAGAGTATAAGGTATCAGGCTATATGAGTTGATATCACTCCCACCAACCTCTATCCATGCGATGCAGTCCTGGGGTGCCCCTGCCTCCACAGCTGCATCCCTACAGATACGGGCAGCCTCGATGGTACAGTCCTTGGCCCTGGGGTTGGTAAGTTATATATATATATAGATAGATAGATAGATCGTCCTTGGCTCTAGGGTGAGGTAGGCAGGGAGAGAATAGAGTGTGTCTGAGAGAGAGAGAGAGAGATGTAGTGGAGAGAGACTGAGGACACATACCTTGGGTGTGGGCTGAACACGATGGTGTTCCTGGTCTTGATGGACAGCAGGCACTGAGGGGTGAGAGGAGGTGTACAGAATACACTTCATATATATAACTCTGGAACATGTATAGGAGTGCATGTATACCTTGAATATGGTTGTGGATGTGGGGTTGGTGGTGGGCACAATGCCGGCCAGGATGCCAATGGGCTCGGCTGGGGTGGGATACATACGTGAACTATATATATACTCATATTTATAGGGGCTGAGAGGTGGCAAGGTACAACATAGGTGATATGACGGGGGGGGGGGGGGGGGGGGCCCACAAAAATTTTTTTTTTTTTTAATTCCCCCCCCCCCCCCCCCCCCCCCCCCCAACTCCTCGCCAACCCTATCTCTCTGCAATTGGATAGTATATATGGTTCAACAGACTCTAGATTTCCCCTCACCACCAGGTTCCGTGATAGTTACCGACCTTCTCTTGAGCACTCTCTGACACGTGCTTGTGCCGCCCCGGGGGTGCCTGTGAGCGTGAGTCTCATTGTGTCCCACAGGTACTGGGTGTCGTGCTGTATCGTAGTATCTCTCCTCCCATTAGTAGTACTCTCTCTCTCTCCTTGTTTTCTATGTAATCTCTCTGAGTCTCTCTTCAATTCTCTCTCCCCCTCACTACCCCTATTACTTTAGGGTGTCATGGTCTTTGAGTCTCTCTCCCACCAGGCACTCTGACCACTGTGGGTACCTACCCCTTGTCCTAGGGTGGATAGCAGACAAACACAGGGCTGGCAAGGTGGGTCATGTATTAATACACCGTGTACCCCTTCGTACCCTCTGGTCCCACCCCCCAGGTCACCTTGAGGCAGAGGGTCAGGGTAGAGGGTGCAGATATCACACACTCACACCCCACAAGGGCCAACATTCGCATAAGTGACAGGTGCTCCTTCTAACATGTTCCATATTGGTACCTAATTGTTGCATTTCTATCTATTACCCCCCCTCTCAAGGCAGGGCTGTCCAGCGCATGATCCTCAACTATGTGGACCCAACGTGGACATACCAGGGGGTGTCTACTAATATTGATCAACAAGGAGGGGCAGATGGAGTGTCAACTCCTGGTACTAGCTCTAACTATGACAACCTTCGGAGACATAGGCGGTGTAGGCTATGCTGCAGAGATGATACGCTGGCAGAGGGTGACTCTCCGTTCGATAGTGCCCCCATACCTGATGTGGATACATATACAGAGCCCACCCACATTGCAGACACCATAGCATGGGCAGAGGACACAGACAGAGAGAGGGAGAGAGAAGCACTGGATGAGGGTGCAGGTGATGGGGTGGTCCCGCCTCCCATGTCCCACTGGACCAATGGCACTGTTGAGGTGGGTGTATACATACCCGTAATACTACTCCCAATCCTCCCCACCCCAGGTCTCTATCCACCTCCACTCCCCCCCCTATGCATCTAGGGACCCCAACTCCGGGAGTCTCTCAGTCCTAATAGAGCTGCATCACCTGGAGACACATCGGTGGGTCGCCTCTTCATATTCATTTTCTGCCCCTGCTGCCATTACTGTAACCCTCTAATCACAGCACGTCCTACCTCCTCCTGCCGAGTGATGCACCCTTGGGTGTGTGGCACGGGTGGCTGGACTCCCTGAGGTACTGTATGTCTGTGATCATATATATGTGTAGAGAGAAGTATATATATATATAGATAACAGTTGTCTTTCCTCTGCCTCACTCCATTCCTCACCCCCAGGGATGGATGGGTACAGCAGGGGAGAGAGGCCAGGTGCATTCTCCTCAAGCTGCCCCATCATGGGTCCCTGTGGAGCTGGGACACGCTGTCGCTAGGGAAGGCACTCTCAGGAGGAGGGCTGTTCAAGGTACCCACTGCTATATTCCATTGTGATGGTGCACCTCTCTCTCACCAGTCCTACCGTGTACTCTCGTCTCCCCCATCTTCCTCTCCCCCCAGCACTCTCTACCCAGTATACTGGTCACAGGCAATGTGGGTCCAGGGCGCACTGGGTTGGATAGCGTGGAGGGACAGACCAACCTTGTGGAGGTGCTGGTGCAGGTAGGGAGAGGTGGGATGGGTCAGGTCAAGACTGAGGATCAATGGGCAGTCAAGGCGGATGGAGAGAGAGAGGCTGAACCTGAGGCCACTCCTCCCCCACCCCGTGCCCCTGTCTGTACTGTTGTCCTCCAGTCCCCCAGTCTGCCTAGGTACAGCAGTGATGGGTTACACCCGGGGGCATCAGAGGGAGGCCTCGCCACATTCCCCCTCTCCCCTGACTCCCCCATTGACATTGTATGCCCGTCCACGTCTATGCCAGCAACCATAGTGGCACAGGTGGGGTGGGACCCATCCAGTGTAGGGCCAGACAGTGGGGGGTCTGTCAGTGACCAGGGGGACTACACTCTCTCCATCTCCCAGCGTCTCAGGGACCCCCTTGATACCGTGCCCCTCTCTACCCATGCATCAGCAGAGGAGGGTGCTGTAGTTATTGTGAAGAAGGAGCCAGGCGCTGCGGTGGTGTCTCCCCGACCCGCCCCTCTGGACATCGACCCTGTCCCATCATCGTCTCATCACCCTCCCCCCATACCCCCTCCCCTCTGTCTGTCGCCTGTTAGGAGGGCACCCGACGGGCACCTCTGTGTGTCACCATTAGCGGTGGGAGTGCCCTCTGAGCCGGTCCCCCATAATGCACCAGAGCCTGTGAATCTGCTAGAGGAGGGTTCTCCAACTGAGAACTGCCCCGGTACACCTGCTACACCCAGTGTGCAGCCAATGAGTGGGTGTGAGGGACAGGGGGTCACACTGAATGCAGGGGGTGGTGTCTACATACCCTCTCCCCCACCCCAGTTCCATCCGACTGTCCCGCCCAGTCCTGATGCTGATAGGGATGGGATAGATACCCACTCTAGCGGACATAGCCCTAATGTAACGGAACCTATAGTGGATGCTGACCAAGGTGGAGTGATACACGGCCTAGCAGCCCTCATAGCGAGGGTCAGGGGTATATCCCTGGATGATCCAAGGGAGAGGGGGGAGGATGGGGGAGACCCACCCACCGGTTCCCCTGTACCCCAACCGGTATCACCTGGCCCTAGTGTGCCTGGGATGGTTGGACGCATACCCCCTCTGTCCCTCAGACCTGACTGTATCCACAATGCCATCCTATCATACAACAGCGCACAGCCAAAGGGGTATGGGTCTAGTCAATGGTCTTACCTACATACTTCACTCTCACGTCACGCACCCTCACCCCAGCAAGTACCGCTCCAGATACTGCCCCGTGTGCTATGGCAAGGGCCATGTCACATCTCTTAGCGTGGCATGTCACGGGTCTGGGGGGAGGAACGTGTACAGGCTTAGTGAGACCATACTGGACATGGCTAGGTAGGGACATCTATATATGTCGCATAGTGGCTCAGGCACATCTTGTTAATCTTGTATGTGCCACTCTCACTGTAGGGCAGCCCAGTTCAGATTGACAGTCAAGCCTCCAACCAGACAGGGTCAACACCAGACATAGGCCCAATGGCGGCGTATGGTCCAGTGTCTCTTATCTGTCGACTAACACTTCCCAATGTGTCTTCAACTCTATTTCAATTTCATGTCCTCTCTAGGCCTTGTCAGGCGGTATTCTTAGTTTCTGTTTTCAGCGTGTGTGTAATGGATCCCAGTGTGTTAATGAGATGCCGACTATACAATCATACAATCGCGAGACGTTGGAAAGGCGCCGACTCTGGGTGCTCTGCCAATCATAGTGATCGGTAGATATGCGACTCCTCCTAGAAACAACCCTTTAGTATCGACCTATCTATTCCACCTTTCACTGTGACAGTGGCGACCCCGGGGCCAGCGCCATCCCCTGTGTCAGCTTCGCCAGTGCCTGTGCCACCACAGAGTTGTCTCTGGCAGGCCTCTCACTGATACCCGCCTGTCTGCAGAGACGTGTCCTGGCCCTCTTGTCCCTCAGCCTGGCAATGGGTGTGAGGGTTGGTGTGATGATACCCGACCTCTGTCTGTCCAGTAGGGTCATGGTCACCCTGCTCTCATTGACAGCTGATGCAATGGCGTCACTCTCATCCCTCCACCGCACCCTCTCCTCCTCCACCTTGGCAGGGTGGGAGGCCAGGAAGGCTGCGTCGGGGGGGGTCTGCAGCGCCCACCCCTTGCCGGTCACCTTCTTCAGCAGGGGGGAGAAGAGAGACCGAACCAGGTGGGGGGGGAGACCGGTCTGGTCTGTGAAGCTGCGCCTGGACACGTATGTAGATGTGGCTAGGAGCAGGAGGAGGTAGTCTCTGAAGGGTACGAGAGACTCCTCGACTGCGTCCCTGGACCTCTGCACCCACACCCCATTGACAAGCCTGGCCAGGTCCGACAGGTGCTTCAGCAGCTCCGACTCCTTGACCCTCCCTGCCGCCCGGCAGATCATCGAGTACTGCATGATGGGCTTCTTCTTGAGCAGGTGCCCCACAAGGTCCCTAGGGGGTAGGCGTCTGATGAGCTCGAGGGACAGGGCCCCCGAGGAGTGTGTCTGGGCTGGAGCCGTGGCAGAGGGGGCAGAGGGGGGCTCGGGGAAGAGCTGGTTCACATACTGCACAGCCGGCTGGTCGAAGTTGATGGCGTCTCCCTTGCAGGAGAGGAGGCGGTGCAGCTGCATGGTGGACTCCCTGGGATAAGGGGGGGGGGGGAATAGATATAGATGCACATATACACACACACCTGCTGCCCTCTGGGTAATACTTCATATCCACGCTCTCTCCCTTCTGCACCTCGACTGGCCCGTGGTGCCTAGAGTGAGACAGGGAAGGGGGGGGAGGTGTATATATATCCATGCATCCCATCATGGAATAGACTCTACCTCGCATTGGCCGGGGCCTGACAGAATGCGTCGATGTCTGACTGTCTGTCCACTGTGTTGGTGTAGCTGTGGCTGGGCCTCACACTCACCACACTGCTGACTGGGGTCAGGTGCAGGGCATTGCCCCCAGACAGCAGTCCCACGGCCATGGTCGACCTAGAGGGGTGAGAAGGGGGGGGGGGGGGGGGGGGGGGGAATTTGGGGGGGTTGG
>BDIP01000918.1:0-13675 GCA_003568945.1 Kipferlia bialata
GGGGGGGGGGGGGGGGGGGGGGGGGGGGGGGGGGGGGGGGGGGGGGGGAGGGGTGACGGAGTAGGTTGTATTACACTGCATCTCAAGGCACCCACACACCTTGACCACTCCAGTCGATGCATACTTCTCAACGACAGAGTCGAATGCAGTAAACATGACATTCAGCATCCTCACCACGTCGGCACCGTGCTCCGAGCAGTATCTGGTGAACCCGACAATGTCCAGCTTGGTGTACACCATCAAGGGGAAGAACTCAATCTCAGAGGAGAGCATGATGGCACGCTCCTCCTGCGGTCAGGGTATTTGTATATATATACGTATATATATATATATAAATATCTATGTAATGTATCAGAGTGCAGAGTGCAGAGTGATGTCTATGCATGTACAAGGATTGGACACACACTGCAGCACATGATATATATACATGTATATAAATGTCACATAGCACATGATATATATATACAGGTACTCGTGTCCCTACCTCAGATGCCAGGTGGATATCTGATGCAACACCTGGGACGACCCCTGTCACACCCTGCCTATCCACACACACACTATCAGTATCAGTGGCACCCATGGGTGGGACATCCCCATCCCCTCCACTGAAGGGGCAAACTGCTGCTCCTGTTGAGGCACCTGCGTCGGGGTGTGCAGTGGATACAGATAGGACTGTGGTCTCACAGACAGGGGCAGTGTTGGTGTCAGAAGGACCTGACGTCTCAGACGTCTCAGACGTCTTAGACGCCTTTGACGACATTGGGCACAGGCGCATCTTGCCATCTGCCCCCATACCATGATGGCTCATGGGGCACCCAGTGCTATGGGGTAGGGTATCTGACACACCATCAGTTACACCCTCAGGGGGGTGGGGCATACCCCCTCTCTTGGCACCAAGCTGGGGATACCACTCCCTGAACAGAACCCTGATCTCGGCCTGGGGATGAGGGAGTCAATACATATATATATATATATAGATATATACTTAGATATATCTATACAAGTGCATATAGTCCTTGATCACCAACCCTGATCTCCACAAAAACAAATACATATGAAGAAATATTAGAAGCAAAAATGAATGCACACACCTCCTTGACGTCCACCTTGGCCACACAGGCAGAGGGACAATATATACAGATAGNCCTCCTTGACGTCCACCTTGGCCACACAGGCAGAGGGACAATATATACAGATAGATATACACCAAATAGTATATATAAATATATATATACATAAATGTATGTTCTTATACCTCCTTGACATCAACCTTGGCCACAGAGGCAGATGGACAATATACCTATACACTAATAGTATACATACACATGCCCATATACCTCCTTGACGTCCACCTTGGCCACACAGGCCGAGGGACTGGGGGCAGGGCTGGGGGAGGCCTCGCGGATGGCAGAGTAGAGGCTCTTGAGGAACCTGAGGTGAGATATTACAATGACACCTACATATCACACTGACTCAGACTATGTATAGCGGATGGCGGAGTAGAGGCTCTTGAGGAACCTGAGCATCAACACCGGTATCAAAATATTTACACAACATACACTGACACATACTATGTGTATATGCACTGTATTTGATACCGTGTAGTGCTAGGGTTCTTGTGGCATATCAACACCATAAATAATATACATACACCATATACGCTATGTATGACAGTGGTATAATTAATGTACCTTGTGGTGCTAGGGTTCTTGTGGCATATGCACTGGTGCTCACAGGGGACATCCTCTGATGTGACACACTCACATGCACCATGGCTCTCCCCACCCTGTCCAGACACTGACAGGGATGGTGATACGGGTGCCAGTAACTCTCTGTCTGAGTCGAGAGGGACTGCCTGGGTGTCAGCGTATATTGGCACGTACATATACTCAACGTTAAGGGATACAGTCACATATATACATACACACACATATATATATATGCATACCTTTGCCAGGAGGAGTGGGAGCAGGACAGTCTCGTTGATGCCCCTCAGCAGGTGCTGCTCCTGCAACCTCCTAGGGGTGAGGGAAGGGTAGTCACATACATGAAGGGAGACAGACTGACTGATGGAGTATTGAACATGTAAACTACTATGATATATACATCTATGCAATCCCCCCACCTGACTATAGCTGTGGCGTCCTCTGGTGTCATTGTACCAAAGGGGAAGGCGGAGGAGGACGTCTCGGCAAAGGAGGGGGCCATGATCCTGAAAGGTAAGGGTTAATGTTCATAAACATCAAATACATATATATATATATATATAGCTAGATACACTACACACTACATACATACATGTAGAATAACATGGGGCCAGGATCCTGTGGTTAGCATCAGTAAGGGGGGTGTTCACAGGGATGGTATACCATTGTATGTATCACCACCCACTATTGTATATATTATGCAGCCACTCACTTGTTGAAGAATCTGCCTGATGCCACCCTGGATACCAGGACCATACATAACGTATATACTATGATATACATACACATATGTATACATGCTCTTCACACCATATATAAAATATCATACATAATTTGAGACATACTTGTTGAAGAACCGTCCTGATGCCACCCTGGATACCAGAACCTTGGCAGCAGTGGACTGGACAACGAAACGGGTGCCGACAATGAATGAGACAACCTGGGGTAAGAGAGAGAGAGAGAGAGAGAGAGAGAGAGAGAGACTGCATGAGACAACACTGCGGGAGGGAGGGAGAGTAATAAACCAATTTGCGAACCGCCAAAGCACAACCCAACCATAAACTATATCTGAATATACGTGTCATATACATCACACATCCATGCAGCACCTGTGTGATGGCCTGCAAGAGGCAGAAGCTGCCTACGAACATGACAGACAGTATCATGTAGCTGGCAATCCTGGGGTGAGGAGCTGGGGAATGATGATACCATGATACAGTGGAGAGCACTAGTAGAGAGACGGGGCTTCATGTGGGTATATATACCGGTGGGGTGTCACCATAGTGATGCAGCCATACATGAACTACCACACGTATACAATACCATACCATTCTATATGTCTACACATGTATAAGTGACTGACTATGTACCTGTGGTGTGTCACCATAGTGATGCAGGCTGGCACATACACCATGCCCCCTACTGAGAGGGCATTGACCGCATCCACATCCGATAGGGAGAAGAGGGCTATGACGGTCTCACCCAGCACAACGTATACAGTGGCCTTGGATGAGAAGGGAGGGTGGATGTAGATGGGGGAGCAACATACATGGTGGGTGAGACAGGAACACGACCCGGCTGGGATGCCTTAGCCAATATGTGTCTCACCAGTGTCTCACCACTGTCGCAATATATCACACACACAATTGAAATACCCCACGTTACATATCCTCTTCTAACACACTCACTGCGACCACTCACCCACAGGACATTGACGCTGTGCGTGATAGCTAGGCTACAGCCCTCCTCCTCGGCTGCATCCGATATAATGCGGCTGGTGAAAATGAGGACCACAATGACTGGAGTGAGAGGCACTGGTGAGAGGTGAGATGGGATACACTCCATAGTACACTTGCACACTTGCCTAGACACTCTCCATTACATATATGTATATATTCACACCACATTGCCCCACCTATCTGAATCAGCACCTGCAGGCCCAGCTTGACTGCACAGCTGACACGCCAGGTGGACAGCAGCTGCTGAGGGTCAGGGAGAGGACAGTGAGACATACTCATAGACACAGCCAAGAGAGACACATCCACACACACGCCTTATACATATAAGTACAGAGATACATGCTACATCCCACCCTCACCTGAACCTTGTCTTCGATGGGCGTGTCTGTCTTGTCGGTATCCAGCAGTGTCCGTGTAAAGAGGGTGAAGGTGATCCGTCTGTGCTTGAGGTATGAGACCAGGTCCACAACGCATCTAACCTGGGTGTCAATGGACAATATGGATACACAACAGAGAACATACCAATAAACACGAACTCAGTAACTGTGTGTGTACAGCACTCAAGTGTGTATATGCCTGCCCATATGGGACGTACCAGTGTGAGTACCAGCAAGCACACCAGACACACTGAGGTGGATCCAACTGCGCCAGGGACAGAGCCCGAGAGGACCCCGCTCCCATGCACCTCGGCGGCCCCACTCCAACGCATCTCGAACCAACTGACGACACCGTAGGCCATGATCAGAACCTGGGGGGTAAGAGGGGGGGGGGGGTATAGGATATAGGAATCAGAGAGAGAGAGAGAGAGAGAGAGAGAGAGGTAGATATAGGGACTCAGAAAGAGATTCAGAACATATATATAATGGTCAGTGTTGGATGATCTGTATGCTGGTCCCAAACAAGACACACTACCTGAAGACAAACTAGTATCATTGTTGGCACAATGTACCGCTGTATCTTCCCGATATCCTGGAAGGCCACAAAGAGATTGCGGCCATAGCTTCGGGACCAGCTGATCTGGGGATCAGAATTATCGTCAACGTAACAACAAATCTTCGAATCCAAACAGCAACTAGTGCATACCTTCATAGCCTGTCCGATTCCGCTGTAGAGGGTGGGCACAAAGCCAAGGACACAGCGGGGCCTATCCGGGGACGGACTCCGTCCACTCTCAACTCTATCTGCCTCAGCCTCTGCCTCTGCCTCTGCCTCTGCCTCTGCCTCTGTGGCCCCATCTGCCTTAACAGGGCATGGGGTAGGAGTAGGGTTAGGGGTGGGGGTAGGGACACTGGTAGTAGGTACCGCCTGGGGCACCAGGGCCCCTGTTGTGGCCATGTACTGATCTGCCATGACATCCAGGGCAGACCCAGTTGGCACACACCTAGGGGGTCAGAGAGGGGGGTAGACGAGGAGAGAGGGGTGGGGCATATAACAGGGCACAGTATATATATATATATACACATATGCATGATACACCACTCACGTGTGCAGTGCCTCCAGGTGCCTCAGAATGCACTCGTCCAGCACAGTCACCTCTGTGGCTATCTGGTCCACGGTCACTGGATCATCGGCCATGGGGTTGGAGGGGTCGCCGAGGGGGCCCATCTCCAGCACACAGTTGTCAGAGGGGGGGCTGGACTGGGCAGCAGAGTCCCGTCTGGACTGCGAGGTGGAGGTTGGCAGGGCGTCCAGGCTGCCCGTCCTGCTGGTCACTGAGCGCCTCCTGCCCGCTGGTCTCACAGCTGTCGCAGGTCCGTCTGTCGGGTAGAGCTCCGGCCACCTGGTTGTGACGCAGGACTCCTGCCGCGTGAGGGGTCCGATGGGCTCTATACTTGTGGAGGTCTCAGAGGCCGGTACCCCCTCCCCTGCAGACACCGCAGGGTCATGGGCATCCTGAGGGTCTAGGTCTAGGTCCAGGTCACTGTCACTGTCATTGGGCCTGGTGGATGTCACCAGGCCTGACCTCTCTCGCGGGGACACCCCGTTAGTGCTAGAGGCATTGGGGTTGGAGACATTGGTGGCAGACCCAGAGGACCGGGACCCGAGGGAGTCCACGATTGATGGGATAGATGGGTTGGTGACGCCAGGGAGACGCCCACCTGAGCCAATCTCTAGCAGACTGGCGGAGTCGGACCAGAGAGAGCCTACAGTGAGAGACAGGTTGTGATATATCAACGCTCGGTGATGAATACAACCCACTAATGATAAGAGTACCTTGGAATGATGAGTCGGTGACAAAGGCTGCCGGCATCGACTCACTCCGTCCCCCCTGGCCTGGCCCCCCACTGACGCCCTGCCCATTGGTTAACTGGCTGAGAACGGGTCTGACGAAGGTGGAGGACAGGGGCTGGGCGCGGGGGAAGGGCACCTCCATCTGGCTGGCAGCCCTGACAATGTGGGAGAGAGAGGACGGGATGCGCTGGCAGAAGGACTCGGGTCTGCCGCTGGGCCTGCGGATGACGTTGTCCTCCGATATGTCGACAGGGAAGGAGTGGTTGGCAAGGCTGGGGGCACCCATGGTGGATGCGTGGGAGCTCCTGTTGCTGGTCTTGGACCCCTGGGGCACAGGGAAGGAGGAGCTGGGACCGTGTGCCCCACTGTCCATGCTCTCTCTCTCCCTTGGTAGAGGTGCCGCACCAAAGGGAGAGGCGACATCACACCCCTCCGAGGATGATGAACTGTCCTCATCCACTAGGATGTCAGCCTGGGTCTCGATACCGTCAAACTGGGTCTTGGACGGGACGTGACTGGACCCAACAACCACCTCAGAGGAAGAGGACTCGGAGGAAGAGGAGTCATCGATAACCATGTCAGCCGTGGCGTCTAGACCCTCATCGGCCTGCAGGACACTCCTCATCCTGGAGGCCCTCTCAGACATCCTGCTAGACATCCTGCTAGGCCCCATGGTGCTAGGCCCCATGGTGCTGGACATGTGGGTGCCAGTCGTCTCAAACTCTACAGTGTGGACCATGTCCCCCTGGGTGGAGGACGACCACTCCGTATCTGCAGACTGGTCAGCGGGGAGGGACCCACTCGAGAACATGACGGAGTTGACTGCGTTGCTGAGCCTCCTGTTCATGTTCATCCTGGGCATCGGGGGCCTGGCCTGGCCCTGCCTGGCATCTGTCAGCAGACGCCCCAGGTTGAGCAAGGACACACCGGTGGCACCGACAGGGCGCGTCGAGTCTGAACCATCTCTGTCGCTCTCTGACCTGCCTGTGCCCCTCCCCCTCTCCGAGGTGTCGACATAGGAGCCCCTGAGGGAGGAGGGGTCGAAGGCAGAGATGGTGCCACCTGGGGTGAGTGCCAGTGTTTACAGAGGGGAGGGGGCGGTACACAACTACCAAGGCATGTATCAATTATGTGTGTCTACTGCATACCTATGTCTGTATCGATCTCGTTGAGGGAGCCCATGGTCTGGTTGGAGACAAAGGTGCCGTCGAAGGAGAATGACCCGAAGGATGCCATGGACATCCTGTAGTTCTTGTCGGTGGGGTACTCACCCCCTGGGGGCACTGCACTGGGAGGGGGGGAGGCAGCGTAGGCAGGGGGGGAGGCAGGCTTGACCGGCATGACTGGACTATGGTCCCTGGACACCTCCCTGATAGAGGCCAGGGCTGCTGTGAACTGGGAAGGGCCCCTGGGGGACTCACCGGTACCTGGGGACACCTGCTCAGAGGGTGAGTCCCTCGTGGGAATGGGGCTGATGCGGGCCTGGGACACAGTCCTCTCAATGCCTGTCAGTGAGGGACACAGTTAGGGTAACAGAAGAGAGTGATGCAGCCTGGAACAGCAACTGAAGTGCCTCTGAGTGCTCATATATATATATGAACTTTCTATATACAAACCATAGCGTTACCTAGCATGACCGATGTCTCAGACACTGCCTGCATGTAGGAGGAGGCGGCCTGGAGGCTAGGGTTGGGGGCCCTGTCCCCAGAGAGGTTCCTGGGCAGTCCGTACCGCTCTGTCCCATCAGCGTTGGGATCACCCACAAAGGTGTCATTAACAACAACGTCCACAATGTCTCTGAAGGTGCCCCCGTCGAAGCCAGGCTCGTGTCTCTCTGGTGACACCTCTACACCCCTGCTGCTGTTGTTTGTGTGGGAGAGAGACCCCGACCTGAGCCTGGAGTGTATCCTAGAGATGGACCCCGAGGAGGACAGGATGGATCCGATGTCTGAGACACTGTGGGCGATGGAGGCAGACTTCATGGAGTGCACTCCGAAGCTGGGGGTAAAGGGGGGTGGGGTGTACATAGCAGAGTAGAGTGATTAGTATATTGACACATATTAGTAAATACAAACATACCTCTCCCTGGTGACAGTCATACTTAACACTGAACACTAAACATGTCAATGCAGGTATTACTATATATACTAATACATATATACACACCTTGCCCTGATGACGGCCCATGGTGCCTGGAGGATGGCATTGATGGTGGAGGGGTCTGGGAGGCTGGGGTTGAGTCTAGTGACGGTGGGGGAGGGGACGCCATGATCACCCTGGCCGAGGAGGGCTGATCTGCACACAGCTGGGTACACAGAGAGATCGGCATCGAAGGTCGGGTCCATGATCTGAGGGGTGAGAGAGAGAGAGAGAGAGAGAGAGAGAGAGTCTGTACACAATGACAAGACTGGGCATGTATATACACTCACCCTCTTGATCCAGGGCTGTGACTCTGATGCACCCTGCATACTGGTGTGCATGTGGGTGTGGAACAGGCGGTACACCTGGGGTGAGATACAAGGGGGTACTATATTAAAAAGAATGATACATTTACAAATACTCCTATATCATACCTTCTCCCATGTAATGTCTGGCAGGGTCATGGTGCGCACTGGGAAGATGCCCTTGCCCTTGAGAAACAGGAGGGTGGGTCTGGAGTGCATCAGGTAGATGTGACTCGCCCTGGGGTCAGGAGCGCGGGGAGAGAGAGTGGAACACATATACACGTATATACACGTATACATATACCCCTGATACCTTGAGTACGGGTTCTCCTTGAGTGTGGTAGCTGACACAGAAGTGGCAGCAGTGGCCACCCTCTCAGTCACCACAACCTGGTTGCGCTTGGCCTTGTTCATGAGCCTGGGGTGAGTGGCAACAAGGTCATTACATATGGTATTTGTATACATACTATAGTAATTATTCATGAGTCTAAGGTAAGGGAAGAGGTGATAAGAGAGGGAGAGAGAGAGAGATAGCAACACCTAGGCATACCAATGACACAAATGAAGAGAAAGATATACATATACATATATATATGGAGAGAGTGCTCACCTTGCCGCTGTGTTGACTGTGTCTCCAAACACATCGTACATGAGCTCGTCTGTGCCCAGGACACCCCCAGTCACACTGCCACAGGAGATACCGGCCCTGGGGTCAGTGGGTACTATATATATATATATACAGAGAGAGAGAGAGAGAGAGAGAGAGAGAGAGATGCATAGTCCCCCAGTCACACTGCCACAGGAGATGCCGGCCCTATTGATACATAAACACCATAGATGCATGATATGCATACCTGATGGCCGATATTGTCTCCAGTGCCACCCCCCTCTCCCTGAGGGAGGGTATCGCCAGGGTGGCAAACAGACAGAAGTGGCACATCTGGTAATAAGAGTGGGGTAGGGGGGGGGGGGAGAGAGAGAGACAGAGAGAGAGAGAGCATGTCACCTGTCTGCACTCGAGCTGTATCCTCTGCTCACTGGGTGTACCCACTAGGCCATCCCTCGATATACGCACAATGAGGCACCCGTCTGAGCCCTTGATCTTCTCAACGCCTGGGGATGAGGGAGAATGGGTTGCTGATTGGACTACTATGTTCTCTTGGACTCATAGGATTGATATGGATATACTGTATGAATATATATATATATATATATATTCATATATATACACTATACATATATATATACTCATATATATATACTCTACATATATATATATTCATATATATACTACTGAGCGCCTGTGATTGACGCGATGATACCACATGTATAACATGTATAATATGCATAATGCACGTAAAAACAGGGAACACGTACCTGTGAATGACGTGATGAGTATGTCGATGGTGTTCATGAGTGACACGAGGTCTCTGACATACGCAGCGGCCGGGACCTGCAGAGTCAGTGTACAATAAATAACATACATACACATGAATTCATCCATATCTACACACAGAGAGAGAGAGAGAGAGAGAGAGAGATTGGAGGGACAAAGAGGCACCCCCTAAAGAGTCAGACACTGACCTGGTCCTCTATGGGCACCACCCCCACAAATGCAATGACAGTGTCACTCTCGGTGGAGATGAGACCTGGGTTAAGGGAAGGACAGGCATTGGACAGGGAATGGCTATAATTGAGATATATACCAAGTATGCATTATGTACCTGGACGCTGCACAGACCCCTCTCTCTCTCTGACAACGAGTGATGTCTCGCTCTTGACCTCCCCCTCCCCCTCTCCCTCCCCCTCTCCCGCTGCCCCAGGTGAGAGTGCCCTCGGTGTGATGATCCTGTCGTGCAGACTGGACGTGACACTGCCGGAAGGGTCGGCCAGGCCATGGGTGTGCGAGGAGTACAGGGTGGAGCCGTGGCTGGGGTGAGGGGAGAGAGAGAGAGAGAGAGAGAGACAGAGAGAATGGAGTGAATGGCAGGGGGTGGGGATGGCCAATGATGGGTGATCGAGAGATACATGGAGAGAGAGCACATTGTGATTGGGAGCAAAGGCATCGTAATACACACACATCCATACCTGGACCCCGATGTGCCTGATATCTGGTGCTTGATGCCCTTGAGCTTGACATCAGACCCACTGAGGCACCTTGGGTGAGGCAGAGACAATACATTGTAGGTATGTATATGGATATTCTGTGTGTGTGTGGGGGGGGGGGGATTTCTGCTACAATACCAGGCTCTTAGAAGTAGACACCCATACCTCTTGACACTCTGTATCAGTATCAGTATCAGTATCAGATACTGATAGAATCATACCTCTTGACACTCTGTGTCACGTATCTACGCGTGGACTGGGGGAGGGAGGTCACAAACACGCGCAGAGAGGCCGTGACATCTCTGACAGTGAGGCAGGTGAGGATATGATACCCAAAAATATATAAACTGACGTTCACTGAGATGCATATAGGGAAGAATATATACAGATACGCTGATACTCAACTCTAGCAGTGACATCTCTGACAGTGAGGGTAGGGACATATATAGAAGTATATGGATATAAGCTGATGCTCAGTGAGGGGCAGGGATATATAGATGATATATACGCTGACACTAAACTGTAGCATCAATTGGGGATGCTTATCCATATATACACCTATATACATTCATATACTCACCTCTTGAGACGCTTTGCCTGTAGCTCCAGAGAAGCCTCGATCCTGCCATTCCCTCTCCACCTGGCAGTGAGTGAGGGTGTCTATATACACATGCAAACATGTATGCAGGAGAAGACTAATGGTTCCATTCAATATCCTAGCTTGGGTAAATCTGTTGCTCACAGTGAGTGGCCACACTAACACATATACTATATATGCACTCACATGATGAGCGAGGCCATCAGGATCAAGATGAGAGTAGATAGAGTGGCTATACATACATGTACATACTGTATACACATATACTATACACACACTCACATGATGAGGGAGGCCATCAGAATGAGGAGCATGATGGATGGGCCATAGGTGTGGGTGGGGGACGCTGGGTAGAAGACGTAGAGGAGGTGGCTGGCATAGGCAATGACACCTGCACGTGAGGGGGGGGGGGGGGGGGGGGGGGGGGGGGGGGGGGGGGGGGTGGAGGGGGGGGGGGGGGGGGGGGGGGGGGGGGGGGGGGGATATAAGACCCACATAGCATCGTCCCATGGCATAAGTGGAAGATACTCTATACTTCACCTAAAGATATACATAGAGAGAGAGCCTACCTGGCATAACCGCCTTGCCGCCGCCCTGACACTCTTACTGGTAGACACCAGACTGGCGAGTACCAGGAATGTCAGTGGTCCAGGGACAGGCTGGGAGATGTCAGCAGTGAGTCTCCTGACGTCTATGCCCTCACCTGTCATGTCAGCATCACATGGAAGAATGTATATATATGTATAATATATACACTCAATAATATTATATATACACTCAGAAGTATATCTATGCCCTCACCCCCTAGGTCGAAGAAGCCGGTCAGAATGTATATATATTATATACATAATAAATACATACACCCAATAGTAATAATAATATATAAAATATAATAATATATAAATAGTAACATCTATATATATACTCAGAAGAGTGTCTATGCCCTCACCCCCTAGGTCGAAGAAGCCGGTTAGAATGTATATATAAATATATATATATACTATACACTATACACTATATATAGTGTATATATAGATATATATGGATACACTATATATATCCCCTCACCCCCTAGGTCGAAGAAGCCGGTCAGGACCTGCCGCACTATGCTGCGCCGCTGGTAGCATGATATAAGGGCCTCCACAACGTCAATATACCTGGGGTCAGAATATGAAGAGAGACAGTGTGTGTGTGTGTCCACGTATACATATGTATATGAATGCATTAATAACTGTACCTCGAGAGCGCCTTGACCCCCGACCGGTCCCCAAGTGCCACGGGTCTCCTAAACAGTAGGAGCACGGGTGAGAGTGATAGAGTGGCGGGTGTCTCCTCCACCCCCTCTGCACTATCAGTACTATGCCTGGCATCCACATCACCAGAGGGCACCTGCAGCAGAGAGAGCAGGTCCCCGCTGCTGTTGGACACCCCGTCACCCTCCTCCTGCCTCCTGGCCCTGTGCAGCATGGAGAGCAGGGTGGACAGGGTGTCGATGTAGGGCATGAGCACCACTAGCTCTAGTATAGTGACTGGGGGTAGGCCAGGGAGGGGGAGTGTCTCACACAGGTCCTTGGGTCTGATGTTGACAGCGTTGCCTAGGGGGGAGACCAGGGAGCCGGCAACACGCTCGACAAAGTGGGGGCGCCTCACAGTCTGGTACCTAGAGTCAGGGAGTGCATATATATATAGAGAGATACAGAATACACAGGTTGATAAGGAAACTACCTAGACTACACCCCTGGTGCCACCCCTGTCTCATACACACACATATACTGCCCTGTCTCATATATATATGTATTGACACTATGTATTGACACTGACTGGTACCTGGACTGTACCCCCCTTGTGCTTCCCCTGTCTCTCTCTGCACGGTGGGCATGGTGCTGGTGGTGGTGGGACCCCTGGGAGTGAGATATATAAAGACAATGAATGAGAGAGATGGGGGGGATGTCTATTATATACAAGACATGTATATGATAGTGCTGGCGTTGGTGGGACCCCTGGGGTTAGATACAAAGAAACAACCATATATATAGAAGGGGGTAAGGGGGTTGCTCAATATTGTGGTGGGACCCCTGATACTAGATATATACAGATAAACAGAGGGAGAGGGAGAGGGAGGGTGTGTCTAGATACATAAAGAGAGAGGGGGGGGGGGGGGGGGTTGGGAGAGAGAGCCAGTGAGATAACAGACATATACATGTATATACACATACCTGGGTATGTCTGGGGACACTCCCATGACCGCAGGCACTACTGAACCCTTATCCAGGCCCTTCTTGATGTTGATGCTATCCCTGCTATCTCTCCTGATGCTCAGACTGTCCCGCCTACCCTCCCCAGGCACCTTCTCTCCCCCTCTCTCCTTGTCCGCGGCCTTGCCGTCCCTCCTGTCCTGCTGGTGTGACACAGTGAAGTGGTCCACACTGTCCTCACTGACGTGCAATGGCTCAGAGAAGGAGTCTACAGGGAGGGAGGGGGTGGCGACGGAGGTGAACGAGAACAGAGGCACCTTGGGGGATGCATGCTCGGGGTCCTCCACTAGGGTGGCCTCGGCCTGGGGTAAGGGGGAGGATGTATAGTATATATACAAAATAGGGTGAGGGTGGGCACCTGCTCTCCGTAGTGCAGAGACAGCCTGCACAGACAGTCCACAGCTGATATCCAGCCTATCCAGCCGGTTGGGATCTCTAGCACAGCCCTCTTCAGGAGGGATAGGGCAAAGGAGCACACATCAGGGCAACCCAGTACAAACTGACCGGCCCTGATGGAGGCCTGAGAGTGAGAGGGGCTGGTATAGTATGGGGTGGGGGGGGGGGGGGGGGGGGGGAGAAAAAAAAAAATAGCATA
>BDIP01000919.1:0-10001 GCA_003568945.1 Kipferlia bialata
GGGAGGCGGTATTTATATGTAAAAACTTTAAATATTCTATTCTAACCCCCCCCCCCCCCTGACCCCAGGCCATTCTTCTGGTGTGTTTATATATATTTCTTCTTGCACCTTTATATACCCCCCTCACCCCAGACACCATCCTGTTGGTGTGTATTATGAATATAATATCTTCATCACATTGTGTATATATGTATATATATAACCCCCCCCCCCCCCCCCCCCCCCCCCCCCCTCCCCTTTTTTTTCCCCCCCCCCCCCCCCCCCCCCTCTCTCTCTCTCTTCCTCTCACCCTCACCCTCCTCTCTCTCTCTCTCTCCCCCTCACCCCCAGCTGGCATGGAGAGGAGTATCCATCTCTATCTTCCTCTGCTTATTATATACTATATCAATTAGTATTTACCTTCCCATGTTATATAAGGATATGTAGTCCAACTATTATTCGTACTCCTCTCTCTCTCACCCCCAGCTGGCATGGAGAGGAGTCTCTCTCTCCCTCTCTCTCTCTCTCTCTCGTTATCTCTCTCCCCCCCCCTCACCCCCAGCTGGCATGGAGAGGAGTCTGTCCAGACGCAGCAGGGGGAGCAGGTGCGTATGTATATACACATGTTTATATAGATGGAGTTATACTGATAAGCTATAAATGGGGTTTAGTGTATTACTTAGAATATCAGCAGGGGGAGCACGTATGGCACTCCTTAGATAGATACGTCCTCGTGTAGTCTTTAATCATACCTTGCTCACTCCCAGACCCAATCTGCGCACCACTCCAGTGCCCAGGAACAGCAGCCTGTCACTGTCAGGTAATACAATACACTTTTGGTGTTCACTCCCATTTATTATCATATATGTTATACTTGACATATACACTGTAAGGTTAAGATGCACACTTAGCATAACATTTTGGTTCATTTTCGGCGTTTCTATATGGATTACAGTAGTGCATTAATATGTGTGTATTCCTGACCCTTAGGCTGGCGTGACAGGGAGGCCTCCAGGGTGGAGAGAGAGAGGACGAGGGACGGACCAATCTCTGTGGAGCAGGTGCAGTTCACATTGTATTTAACTACCTATTGATATACAGTATATATATGTATATGTGTGTGTGTATGTCTGATTCTCTCTGCTAACTCTAGGACCGCACCCAGAGCCAGTACGAGGAGCTCCTCAGCCCCCTGAGTCCCAGGGACATCACTAATCCAATGGAGGTGGGGTTGTGTGTCACACAGTGTAGTCATTCATGTACTATATACTGATATATGATTGTTCCATACCCTCACCCCCAGGTCATTGCTAACACCCCTCCCAAGGGGGGCAAACCCCGCACCCCAAGGTAGGAATCAGTATGAATATCACAATACGCACACCACGGTCATTATAGTATATTTTTTGTACTTTAACACCAAGGCGTGATAAGCCCCCCACCGAGGGTGTTGTCTCCCCCTCTGCTGCCAAGCCCAACAGCCTGGTGGCAGAGTACAAGCAGAGGATGGAGGAGCTAGGTACATGATATATATATACCTACACTGACTGAGTGTA
This sequence comes from Kipferlia bialata, assembly GCA_003568945.1. Classification (NCBI taxonomy): domain Eukaryota; phylum Fornicata; genus Kipferlia; species Kipferlia bialata. Next base: position 1,536 of record BDIP01000919.1, read on the forward strand.
TATATGTTGGTTCTATTTTACATATACTTGACCCTCAGGTGTGTATGAGGACAACACTGAGGACGAGCTGTCCATTTACGTATACTATATATATATATACTCTCCATATATATATGTAAATATGTATATATATATACCTCACCCCAGGTGACTATGAGGATAATACTGAGGACGAGCTGTCCATGTCTGTATCTCCCTCTCTCTCTCTATAGATATACCTCACCCTCAGGTGTCTATGAGGACAATACCGAGGACGAGCTGTCAATGTCTGTGTCCATCAGTGAGGACGAGGGCGAGGGGGACTCAGTCCCGGCAGCATCCCTAGGGGCTCAGGTATATTTAGATATATATATATAGATATACCTGCCTGTGTAAGTATGGACCATATCCCATATCCCATATCACTCTTCGCCTCTCTCTCTCTATGTATGTATCTCACACCCAGCCCAGCAGGCCAGCCAGTGGCAGACCCACCAGCAGTAGACCTGCCAGTGGCCGCCCAGGTAACCATTATATTATTCATATATGTATGTACTGTTCTAGTGTTACTGATGTGTCTTCTTATGCATAGGCAGTGGCCGCCATTGCAATACACACATATGATACTAGTTTCAACATATATATGTATAGTATTTGTCTGATGCATAGGCAGTGGCCGCCCTGGCAGCAGCATGGGAGGTAGACCCCTCTCTGGCAGACCACCCAGTGCTAGGCCAGGCAGTGCACTCAGGCAGAGACAGGTATGGATTGTATACTATTATATTTCTTGAATTCCTTGTATATTGTGAATAGTGTATAGTGAATCAAGATATACATACGTTGCCACTGCACTCAGGCAGAGACAGGTATGAAGTAATTGCATAATACATAAGTATCCACATAAATCTCATAAATTGTGATTACATTTATATTATTCGTGTCCATATATAGCTGACCCCAGCCTGAGCCCGTCCCTGAGGCAGAGTCCCCCGAGGTCATTGCAAAGGTATTGGTCAATATATAGTAGATATACACTGAGTCTATAGTCATTCTGTATGCAGTTCTGTATTATATACCCCTAACCCCCCAGGCCAAGTCCACTCTCAATACAAATATACCATAGATGCTTAATACTATTCTTTTGTATTATTATATATTGTATGATATACTATACATACCCCTAACCCTCCAGGCCAAGTCCACCCTCAAGCCCATCAGAGACAGGGAGTTCTCATCCAAGGTATATGCATATATGTATGTGTCTTCTACTTGTATTGGCCTTACAGCCCTGTTATTTACACTGTATTTATGTCTACTTATATATTCGTATATTCTTACCCCAGAGTCCCATTGTCAACATCACCCCTTATATATACTGTTAATAGTTTCATTACTATTAGTATTATATATACAGTATAATACCATATATTCTAACCCCAGGGCCCCATTGTCAACATCCACGGAGGGTACCCCACCATGACTGAGACAGAGGACGATGACAGCATGGATAGCTGTCCCAGTGCTAGGTATAGTATATATACAGTATATATATATAGGCAGAGAGAGAGAGAGAGAAAGAGAGAGAGAGAGAGAGAGAGAGAGAGAGAGGACAGCATGGACAGCTGCCCTAGTGCTAGGTACTATATACATACTCCCTTTCTCTCTCTCTCTTTCTCTTTGTATATATATGTATTTATTAGTAGTATACATTGTTAACCCATCAGGAACGTCCCCCGCAGTGCCGGTCTGAGACAGGCCCACAACGCATCAGGCATCCTGTCTGACCTTGACCTAGACGAAGGGAAGCACACCGACCACTCTGACCACTATGAGGAGTTCAGCGATGGTGTGAAGGAGGGAGAGAGAGAGGGTGTGCAGCCAAGTGCCAGGCTGGAGTCTGTGGTTGAGAGTGACGAGGAGACCGAGGAGGAGGAGAGCGAGAGGGAGAGAGAGAGTGACTCCGAGGTGGACGGTATCCCTCGCCTCTCAGACGATGAGGAGGTCTCCATCCACGATGCCTCCATCGCCAGTGAGTACGAGAAGGAGAGGGAGAGTGGGTCAGAGGGTGATGTCGATGTGCTGTCTGCTGTGGAGGAGGATGCTGTGGGTGTTCCTGAGGAGGGGGAGGAGGAGGAGGAGGATGTGTACCGGCCCTGTGTGTACTCAGAGCCAGAGTACTACGAGGCACCGCAGCCTGAGGTGGTGGAGGAGGATGTGGTGACTGCCACAACTACCACTGCCACTACTGCTGCTTCTCCTGCTACTATTGCTACTGCTCCTGGTACTGTTTCCACTACTGCTGCAGCTGAGCCCTCTGCAGATGAGTATGCTGATGAGTTTGGTGATGAGGAGTCCTCTTCCCACCACGACTCTACCCCTGAGGCAGAGGCAGAGGCAGAGGCAGAGGCAGAGGCAGGTGTTGATGCTGCAGAGAGTGTGGTAGAGAGTGTGGTTGAGGAGATCAAGGAGGATGTCTCTGAGGTGGAGGTGGAGGAGGATACCCTCGAGACCCTTGACGGTCTGGACGCCCCTGTTGACACCACCGATGCAGTGTGTGAGGAGGGACAGGCTGAACAGGCTGAGTCCGGTACCAGCCTCGAGGTCTCCATCTCACCTCCTCTCTCTGATGCTGAGAGTGATAAGGGTGCAGCACCAGCCGTAGTAGAGACTGTGCTTGCTGAGGCTGCTGAGCAGGCTGAGTACGGGTATGGAGATGAGTTTGACGAGGAGGAGGAGGACGATGACACCTTTGTCAGGTCCAACCAGGCCACGACTCTCCTCTCTAGTGCCTCAAGACCCACCTCCCGCACCTCTAACCACTCCTCTAGTGCCTCTAGGCCTGCCTCCCCCGCCCCCCCTGCCACTCTGCCCTCTCCCTCCCCTGCCGTTGTCAACCCTGCATCACCACTGCCAGCCACACCCACTGTAGGTAATGAGACTCTTGTATACATTCATATACTTCTTTGTATGTACTATAGATACACATATTGTGTACATGTTCTAATGATACTATGATACTATGATACTGACTACTCTGCATCGCCACTGCCAGCCACTCCCACTGTAGGTAGTGTAGCCATAGTATTCCTTTATACCATAATACTATAATCATCCATATATAGAGATTATTCTGATGTGAAAGATCTTCATTTAGTCTAACTGTAGGTGTGACTGCCGATGCCCAGCAGAGTGGCACCAGCGGCACTGAGAGTGAGGCTCAGACATGTGACGCCACTCTGTTTGAGAAGGTGGCCAGTGCAGTGTCAGACGCATTTGACAGTGAGGTAGGATTGCATGTGTGTATATATACTCAGCATATATATGTTCATGAGAATTGTTGTGACTCTCTGATTCTAACATTGCAGGACAGCGACTCTGCCCGCTCTCAGGCTATATATATCTATATACCTATTTATCTATCTATGCAACTACAAACACCCTAATCATTCAGGACGGCGACTCTGCCCACTCCGAGCCTGCCTATATATATATGTATATATTCATATATGAATAGTAGTCTCTATTAATCTACACATCATATACTTACCACCCAGTCCTCCCACTCCGACGCTGCCCCTGAGGCCAAGGTTGAGGAGGAGACTGACAAGGAGAGTGAGAGTGAGGTTGTGATTGCCCCTCTGGACTCTGACAAGGAGGAGGAGGAGGGGGAGGATGTGCCTCTGGAGACTGAGGAGGTGTGTGAGTCTGCCGCTGCTCCTGTCATTGAGAGAGAGAGAGAGAGAGAGAGAGCGCGCGAGAGTGAGAGAGAGAGTGAGGCCGAGGCCAGTGACAGCATCGTGCTTTCCTGTGACGAGGCAGACAATGCCGCACCTGCCCCTGTCCCAGAGGCAGAGTCTGAGGCAGAGTCTGAGGGAGAGAAGGATGTAGAGGTAGATGTCGAGACCAAGGCTGAGACCGATGCCTCCTCTGATGGTGAGGTCGTTGCAGAGACCGAGGTTGAGTCTGAGAAGGAGGCTGAGGTTGCCGAGTCCTCATCTGCTGAGGAGGAGGAGACTGAGGCTGCTGAGGAGGCCCAGGTCTCAGAGCCTGAGGTGGTTGCAGGGGCTGAGTCCTCCGAGTCAGAGTCCGATGCCGCTGAGGCTGAGGGTGAGGATGTGGTTGATGAGGCCTCTGAGTCTTCTTCTTCTGATTCTGCTCTCGAGGGTGAGGCTAAGGTTGAGTCTGATGCTGAGTCTGAGGGGGAGGAGAGCAGTGCTGCCGAGGAGGTGGTCGAGGACGCTGCCACTGAGGTTGTCCAGGAGTCTGAGAAGGAGATAGAGAAGGTTGAGGAGGTTGAGGAGGAGGAGGCTGCTCAGGATGAGGCGAGTGAGTGTGAGTCTGAGTATGACACCACTGCCCCCTACATCCCGTGCACATACACCCACGTGGGGGAGGGGGAGAGAGAGGAGGTAGTCGATGTCGTCGAGGCTGACGTTGTGGCCGGCGTGGTTGATGAGGCATCCGACGTTGCAGAGGACGTTGCCGACGTTGCAGAGGACGTTGCCGACGTCGCTGAGGACGTGGCTGAGGAGTACTCTGACTTTGAGGGTGATGGTGCCATATCCTCTGAAGATGAGAAGGGGGCAGAGGGAGAGGGAGAGGCAGGGGGAGAGGGAGAGGCAGAGACAGAGACTGTGGCTTCCGCCATCATGGGATTCATCCCCCCTGAGGAGGAGAGAGTGGAGGCAGAGGAGGAGGGAGAGAGGGGAGAGAGAGGAGAGAGAGGAGAGAGCACCGACCCCGTGACTGTGTTGGACACCGTCACAGAGGGTATTAAGGGTGCAGAGGGAGAGGCAGAGAGAGTGATGGGAGATGTTGAGCTCTCCGACGTTGGATCGATCTCTGACATGTAACATTTGGCTTCGAATAGATAGCTTACCGACTACTGAGTACTGCATAGTTGCAGCATTGAATTGGATTCTGGTCAGCTCTATTGACATATATAGAATAGTCACTGAGCCGCCCTCTTTGCAGGGGTTTCCAACAAGAGATTGACGGGTTCTCTCTCTCCATCCTTCATAATCTCTCCATCTCTTGCATGGACTCTGTAGCATAGTAACTCTCTCGCTCTCATAGCATCCCTGTCTCTCCGCCTGACACCCTTAGGCAATGGCGCAACCCCAAACAGCACCCCAGTGTGTGTGTCTAAGTTAACCCCTAGAGCCGCGTCCAAGTGTATGGGTAGGTCATCCCATCTGGACCAGGCACGTGACACAGTGTCATAAGCATGGCAGGCACTGAGGATTAGACTAATACCATTGATATATATACATGTGTGTATGTGTACATTGAATACAATATATCATCGGCATGGCAGGCACTGAAGTGAATTAGAGTAATACCATAAGTATACACCAATGTATAATATATACAAATTGACACAGTGTCATAGGCATGGCAGGCACTGAAGTGAAAAGAGTAGGTGCACACAATGGGTATATATTTATAGAGAGAAAAGTAGTGAGATATAGTGAGATATAGGAGATGGGAGGGGGAGGGGGGGTGCATATAGGCAACCAGGAGTGCTATATATATACATACATGTATGTACATGCATACATATATATACCTCTCATGATCCAGCCCACCAACCACCAGTATGTACTGGCCGATACTGAGAACGCCAGGGCTGTATGCCTATTGTCAGGGGTGGGGGGGGGTGCAGAGATAAGAGTGAGTGAGACATAATCCAAAATAGCTACTAAACGAGGTGAGGAATAGAATGGGATGGTCAGCACTGCGAGAGGGGAGGGGGGGGGGGGGGGGGGGAGGGATGCCCTCTCAAAGGAGAATTTGTTAAAGCTAAAGAGAGAATCCAGGATATTCTCATAATCATAACAAAGATTCTTACCTCAAATCCGTCATGACTGCTCCCGTTGCCGGAACTATCAGTGGTGAATGTAACTGATGTCAGCTATACAATTCAGTGTATATGGAGTATACTCAACATATACTGTGTATAAGAACATGTATTGAGCCACTGTAGGAACTGTCAGTGGTGAATGTAACTGGAGTGAGAAGGGAGAATGAGAGAGAGATAGAGAGCCAGTAGAGGTGTAATTCGACAATATCTACTTCTATAGCATATTCTACGCATCTCCATCCTCCCTTCACTTTGTCACAGTGGTGTATATACATTTGTGATATGATACTACTACACACATTTCAATTCACGTATAACGTACCTATTACAAACACACACACATATATATATATATACACATACAATATAGGCACATAGGTTAATATAGGACATACTTACTACACAGAAGTCTGAGCCCATGTTGATAGAGAGGGTCTCACTCAAGTATATATACCTACATACATATAGTAGTAAGATTATATACCTATAACACAGACGTCTGTGAGTGAGTACCAGTCGATAGAGAGGTCTCACCCAGTACTATATACATACACATAGATATTCATACATATATATAGGAGATGGACAGAGTTATATATACCTATCACACAGACGTCTGTGAGTGAGTACCAGTCGATAGTCAGGGTCTCAGATAGGTCACCGGAGTATGTCTGGACTGAGTATAGAGTGACATCTATAAAGTGATACGGAGAGAGAGAGAGAGAGAGGGAGAGAGAGATAGAGTCTGAACTAGTTCACCAGAGTAGGTCTGAGGTAGGAATAGATTAAGAGCAAGAGAGAGACAGAGAGAGACAGAGAGAGAGTGTCTCGTAAGACTGAATGCATAGTTACTCACCTCGATCAGCGTCGCGTCGTTTCGTCGTATGTATAAGTTCTAATTATATAATACATATATGACACTTACTCACATTGATCAGCGTCGCGTCGTAGCTTGAGCACTCATTAGAACTCCAGGTACTCTGAATGTTAGAAACAGAGAGAGATATACATATTATAGAGATACAAACAGGGAGAGAGAGAAAGAGAATAGAACTCCAGGTACTCTGGGGTTAAAGAGGAAATATAGATAGATAAAGAAATTGAGAGTCTGGGGTTAAAGAGTAAGACATATATGGATATATAGATAGAGACATAGAACATAGGAAGATACAAATAATTGCAGACGAGAGAGAGAGAGTCGCCTCAATTCCCAACACTTCTCTACATCTATAGTAAATACCTTGTAGACCGTTATCTTGTCCCATGATGATTGAACCTCTCCTTCTCCCTCTCCATACATCTAATCTTGCCGTAGCCTGACACAATCTCACTCACTCTACCTCTCTCTCTATGTATATATATATATATATATATATATATATACATGTAGTATGAAACCCTCGCAGACCCTGATCTTGTCGTAGCCTGACTCAATCTCTCCGGTGATATAGTATGTGACCCCAATATATAACAATATATAATATTATATAATAATAGTATAAAACAACATATAACAATATATAATAATAGTATTATAGAGTACTAGTACCTGGTACACTCTGATCTTGTCCCAGCCTGACTCAATCTCTCCATCGATGAAGATAGTCAGCACGTCAGGGGCGGGGTAGGGCATGACTACCTGGTGTTTGTATGTATACTAGTATATGTATATAAGTAAATACATATAATGTGATGTGCATGATGAAGATAGTCAGCACGTCAGGGGCGGGGTAGGGCATGATGACCTAGCATTAGCATATATACTAGTATATGTATATTAGTAAATACACATATAATGTCAGCTGGTCTGGGGCGGGGTATGGCATAACTACCTGGTGTTAGCATACATACAGTATAAGTATAGTAGTATATACATATATCATAGATTGCGATGTGTATGTCAGGGGCGAAGTAGGGCATGATGACCTTATGTTATGCAACATCTATCTATCTACTTATATACAATACATATGTATTTAGCCAGCACCTCAGGGGTGGGGTAGGCATAATGACTTATTTGAAACTATCCTATACATATATTCATATAATATACGATAGTATGTATTAATACTTATATATATGTACATTATACAAATATAGTAAGCAGGTGACGAGTAGGGTATATAGAGAGAATACAAACACATGCGTACTCAATACATGTGTATAGCTGTGTATGTTCAGGGATATATATATATATATGTCCATGTCGACATAGGCATCATTGTATCATAGTAAATAATGGAGTATGTATACTATTCATATCTACTTCACAATATATCATGTATGTTCAGGGACTCACCCACTCTTCGTCCATGTAGTTGATAGACTACTTATATACACAAATTATACTATGCAATTATCTTCTATCTCAATCTATATATCAATATCATATGGAACACTCACCCACTCCTCGTCCATGTTGTTGACATACTCATCAATGAATCATAGTGTATAATTACTATTCATATCTACTTCTCTATATAATGGAGTATCTGTCACATACCCACTCCTCGTCCATGTTGTTGACGTAATCATCATCGTCAACTGCAAAGGAACCGCTGAGACCACTGAAATAAGAGGAAGAGAGAGAGGGGGGGGGGGGGGGGGAAAAGGGAGCCGGGGGG
>BDIP01000922.1:0-13641 GCA_003568945.1 Kipferlia bialata
GGGGGGGGGGGGGGGGGGGGGGGGGGGGGGGGGGGGGGGGGGGGGGGGGGTCCTGTTATGTTCATGATATGTAAGAGGGTGGATAGACACTCCTGAATAAGATACGTCTCCTTGCGATGTAAGCAGGTATAAAAATGCATACAGTTAGTCATAGGTGTTGCAGGAGTGATATGACGTGACAGACACTAAATAGGCACTCACTCTCGATGCGCTCTGCGGTCTCGTCCTCCTTCTGCACGTTGAAGTCTGCTGTGAACTGCAGCCTCCGCCTGCTTCTGATGATGGACCTCTTGCCAGCCACCTCCACACATGCACTGTACTCACCGGCCCCAGTGGTGGTGAACACAAACCGGCCACTGCCCCCCTCAATTTGGGTGTTGTATATCTCCCTGTCCATCACATCACGCACAGACAGGTGCACGTCTCCGTTGATCTTGCTCTGGCTCTGGTTCCAGTTACGTCCGGCGGTATCAACTGCCAGAGTGAAGTCTAGCTGTACATCGGTGTGCTCAGGAAGGGTTGTGAAGAAACACTTCTCCTCCCCTGGGACAAGGATCACGTACAGGGCCTCTGCCTGTGCCAACAGCAGCACAAGCACAAGGGCCACCACTGCAGTCCTCATTGATGGGTGAACAGTGGCCTGAGTCAGGCCCTGACCGTCTCTCTAGACTACACCCTTTTAACTCCGGAAGTGCCAATCGGAAATCCGAGTCTCTGATTCTGGCCTTCATCAAGAAGGTTCTCTCAGCCACCAGAGTGAAGAGGTGAGGGAGCTGTGAGTGCTTTATGGAGGGTAATTTGGGCCGTAGGGGTTGTGGTGTGGGAGGAGGGGCTTTATGGACCGCTGGGGGTGGATCCAAGTGGTACTTTTGGAGCTCTGTGTCATATTTCACCAATTTATCAGTATTTTGCCCCTAGTTGTGATTGGGACACTTACTCTTACATTTCCTGTTGTTGCAGGCGTATGTTTGCTCTTTATCATGGCAGAAGGGTGTTCTTCTCTTCATCCTTGCGTGTCTGTTTTCTGGTGTTTTTGATGTGTCAATTTCCATATGTTGGATTATGTCATACCCATTCCAACCCCCTCTGACCCCAGAAATGGCTGACGGTGAGATTGAGTACGTCGAAAACGAGAGCTACGATGCTCTCGTAGCCGAGTTCCTTCCCATCATGCAGGAGCTGGGAGTGGAGGTTGAGGATGCCACCCTCCGCCAGCTGATGGACTCCTTCAACACCTCCGATGTTGATGAGATCAGGGCCAAGCTCACCCACAACATCGAGCAGATCCAGGCCTCTGCCACCACTAGCTGCCTGGTGTCTCTCCCCGAGTACCCCTTCCGCCGTGACGAGATCCCCGAGCCCAAGGAGGACCTGGATGTCTACATCCCAGAGCTCCTGTGCTGCGAGGCCTGTGACCGTGTCATGATCCAGCCCATCCTCCTGGTCCCCTGTGGACACAACGTGTGCCGCCTTTGCGTTGAGAAGAACGCTGAGGAGAACGACGCCGTGTGCCCCGAGTGCCAGAACGAGGTTGATCTGGCTGTGGTGGTCAACAAGTACGAGGACCACGTTGCCACCCACATCCCCTTCACCTGCCCATACAAGAAGTGCGGCTGTGAGTTTGAGGGCTACGTGCCCCAGATCTCCGAGCACCTTGAGGAGTGCCCCTTCAGGCCCGTCCCATGCACCAACGCCCCCCAGGGCTGCCCCGAGATGCTCCCCCGCCAGGAGCTGGCCAACCACGTGGAGAACGAGTGCGGACACCGCCTTGTCCCCTGCCAGTGGTGCGAGACTGAGGTGTTTGCCTGTGAGCTCGAGGAGCACGAGGCCCAGTGCGACCAGCGCATAGAGCGCTGCGAGTACTTCAAGGCCGAGGAGGAGGTTGCTGAGGGTGAGGAGGCCGAGGCCATGCCCGAGGGAGGCTGCCAGTACAAGGGCACCCCCGCCCAGCTCGAGGAGCACGAGGAGGAGTGCCTCTTTGTCACCGTCAACTGCCCCTTCTGCGAGCGCGGCTGCGAGTGGACCGGACTCCGCGGACACGTGGCTGCCCACGTCGACGAGGAGGGTGAGTGCGAGTACCGTGACGCCAAGTGCCCCGCCTGCTCTGAGACCCTGCCTCTGCAGGAGCTCGAGGCTCACCTTGCCCAGTGCGATGAGCTTGTGGTCACCTGCCCCCACGCCACCGACGGCTGTGAGTGGGAGGGCCGCAGAGGCGACCTCGACCAGCACCTCCAGGAGGAGTGCCAGGAGGAGGAGGTCGAGTGCCCCCACGCCGACCTCGGCTGCATGTGGAACCACCGCCGTGGAGACCTTGCCGAGCACGTGGGCGAGACCTGCGAGTACCGTGACGTTGAGTGCCAGTGGTGCAAGTCTGTGCTGCTGGCCCACGAGCTCGAGAGCCACGAAGAGGGCTGCGACGACCGCGTCATGACCTGCCCCAACACCGACGAGGAGAACGAGACCGGGTGCCAGTGGGAGGGCCGCCAGGGAGAGCTGGAGGGCCACCTGCTGGTGTGCGAGTACCAGGTGGTGACCTGCCGTTACGCCGAGGACGGCTGCCAGGAGTCTGGCCAGAGGTACGCCATGGAGGAGCACGAGGTGGAGTGCGAGTTCCGTGACCTTGAGTGCCCCTTCTGCTCCTTCGGCTGCAAGGCCCACGAGCTCGAGGACCACATGGCCGAGTGCGACCTGCGCCCAGTCGAGTGTGAGTTCTGCAGCTGCTGCTTCAAGTTCAACGAGCTTGAGGACCACGTGATGGAGTGCCCCAAGCGCATTGTCACCTGCGAGGTGCCATTCTGTGAGGAGCAGGTTGTGTTCGACGAGCTCGAGACCCACTGTGCTGACCCCGCCTTCCTTGGCGCTCACATCCTCGGCCTCGCCCGCCACCAGAAGATGTACTGCACCGTTGAGGCCCACGCCGAGCTTGTCGCTCGCGTTGAGGAGCTTGAGAACAACGGAGTGCGCGTGACCTCTGCCCCTGCCCCCGCCAAGGAGGCTGCCCCCGCTGAGGAGGCCGCCCCTGTGGACGAGGAGCTCGACATGGATGCCATCGACTTCAACCAGACCACCATCTCCCTGTCTGCCCCCGAGCACATCGTGATCAACCAGCACGCCCCCGTGCAGGTGCTCTACCAGTGCCGCAACGCCATGGGCGCCCTTCTCTCTGAGCCCAAGCTCGAGGGAGCCGTTGCCCTCACCTCCCTCGCCATCATCGACCCCTTCGAGGACAGGTGTGTATATGCATGTACCTCTCTCTCTCTCTACCCTCCTCCTGTTTCTACCATCACCCATCCTCCCTCTGACCCCCTAGGACTGACGCTGAGCTCGTCACTGACCCCGAGGGCCGCCCCCTTGCTGAGTACGACCTCAAGCCCCGTCTCCCTGGCCAGTACACCATCGTTGCCCAGTTCAACGACGGCAAGACCCACACCGTGTCCATCAACGTGAAGCCCATCTTCTCCAAGAAGTACAGGAACGACTCCGTTGAGCTCAACAGGGACCGCAACACCGCCACCCTCGTCAAGAAGGGCAAGAAGGTCGCCGTCCACGGCCACTTCTGCCTCACCCGCGGCAAGCACACCTTCAGGTTCAGGATCGCCAAGTCCAAGGCTGGCCGTGTCGTGATTGGAGTTGTGAGGTTCAAGGGACCCCAGAAGGCCATCGCTGCCTCTGGAGAGGGCTGCGGCTACTCTGGTGCCGACGGATGCATCCACAAGCTGTCCTCCAGGACTGCCTACGGCCCCACCCTCAAGGAGGGCGACAGGGTTGAGCTCATGGTTGACATGGCTGAGAGGCGCGTGTCCTACGTCGTCAACGACCACGACTTCGGCCCTGCCTTCACCTGCCCCTCCACCGTGACCGTGTACGTCGCCATGTCCGACGAGGGCGACGTTGTGGAGCTCGAGAACTAAGTGCTCTGTGATGTATACTATATGTTCGGTGCCACTTTGTTGAGTTCCTCCCCTGGGCTACTTGTTGATACCTAGGGACTGTGTGTTGTTGTATGGCTAGTAAATGTTCGATTCTTGTTGTTGTGTATTTGTTGCAGAGCATGGTGAAGTGTGTCAAGTTGAGTGAATGTATTGTATGGATAGTCTGTGGAGGTCAATTCTTGACCTCTGAACCTCTTGCGTCTAATAGTTACTGAGGCATACAGACCCACACAATTACACCTCTCATTTACTACGCAGGCCGTCTCCGCTATCCCAAATAACTAAAAATATACAACTCTGACTCCAGTGAGCAGACTAGACAAGGAGACAACCTACCACACACCCTATTGATACAATAATAACTACCCCACACCACTATACCCTCAGTAGTCGCGGCGCCTGATGACGCTGTCTGTCATGGATGATATGGAGATGTCCTCCACAGAGGTGGGCCTCAGCCTGCCCTCCCTGTCTCTATAGGAGGACACACTCCGCTCACAGACACTCTCGGACTGGATGCCGGAGAGGATGGCACTCAGCCTCGACTGCTGGTGCTCCAGGGCGTGCAGCGTCTCGGACTCCTCCTTCTCCACAGGGCTGAAGTACTGGCTCATCTGGGAGTCGGTGCGTGTCTCCTCCACAGGCACACTCTCGCACTGCCGCATGGGGCTGGAGGGGGTGGAGGAGGCGGGGGAGTATGCCTCCAGGGTCCACACCCCTGTGGTGCGGGGTCTGTCAGAGTCGCACACACTCAGACGCCCAGGGGAGGCGGGCAGGGAGGATATGCTGTGCTGCCTCTCCCTGATGGCCCTCTCCACATCAATCTTGGGCACAGGCTCTCTGGATGCACGCAGCACACCGCTGGCACTCTGCACCTCACACTTGGGCATAGGCTTCTTACTCTGCTCCAGGCGTTGTGGGACCCGCCCCTTCTTCGCGTTGGGGGATGGGAGGTGTGTGAGCTGGAAGGACGACCGCATGGTGGGCATGGGCCTCCGTCTAGAAGGGGAGGGGGCATGGGAGCCAGTCGGCATGGCGCTGTAGGCAGCAGCCAGACCCATCCCACCCCGCACCTGCTTGGCGTCCACGGTGTCCCCCCTCTTGCCAGCAGACATGAGCTCTGCCTGGGAGCAGGTGAGGCCAGAGGCACGGGGGGTGCCGACAGAGGGCTTGACAGTGCACTCCGCAGAACGGAGGGTGTTGCGGAGCTGACCCCGGGCGCTGGCCAGGGACACAGACTGCTGCTCCACCCACTGGGACAGAGTGTCGTCGGTGGGGGTGTGTGGAGACACAAATGCCGGCAGCTGGTTCCCCATGTCAACTGGGCTGGCCTGAACGGCCTGGGACTTGGGGACTGGGATGAGAGGGGGAACCTACCTACCACACAATACACCATACCCCACACATGTATAAGGACATATAGCAGTAGAATAGAGCTCAAATGTACCTGTTGCGACAAGACTCAAGCGTCCGCACTCATCAGACGAATTGTCAATTAGACCACATTCCCTAACCGTTCTGAACTCCCTGGGCTTCGCAAGGTCCTTCATGATCCCTCCATATGCAGCATCGACCACTCTGTCCGACCAGTCGCTCTTCTGAGGCGCTGTCGGCAGAGAACCCTCAGCAGATGGCATTTTCCCACAGTTGTGCAAGAGACGACTCTCAAAAAACCCAAACTGCCGCCTCTACTACTCTACAAGGACTCCTAGCAACAGGAAGGCCGACTGATGGAGGCAGTACGGCGTCTGAATAGCAGATCTCGCAGTGAAGGTCAGATGCCAAACAAACAAGAGAAAGGGGTGTAGGCCAAGAGAGCAGGAATCTGCTAACGCACAGAGTCTGTGCCACAGACCTTCTCTCAGACGTGGCCATGAGTGCGTCCAACACCCCCAGGAGTCGCCACACGGCGGCTGGGAAAAGCGCCTTTGTCATCATCTCAGAGCGAGACAACCGACGTTATAGGTTACTGGTCAAGGAGAGGTATGCAGCAGTATTGTTATATCAGTCTCTAAGTCTGAGTCAGAATTTGACTGCACTCTCACCCCCCAGTGCACTGCCCATATTGAAGATTAGCAGCATCAAGAAGAACCTTGCCAAGAGTGCGGGCATCCCCCCCCATGTGCAGCAGCTGTATCTGGCCACAATGCCTCACAGAGAGCTAGGTGACACTGTGGTTGGGAGGGAGTACGGCCTGTGTGGGGGAATGGAGCTGATCCTCCGTATCAAGGGGGACCCTGTGAGGGAGAGGGCGACTCCCCGAGTGAGTGGGTCTGTGGGCCCTACCTCCAGCACCCCCTATGTGGGTGAGGGCCAGTCCCTGCCTGCCCCCATGCCCATACCCAGAGGGGTGGCATCGGAGAGGGTGCAGCACAGAGAGAGGGAGAGTGTGTCCAGGGAGAGGGGGTCTGGGCGGGTGGCCGACTCATACATGTCCAGGGGTGATGGGTACAATGCCATGAGGGAGTTCTTCTCCCCCTATCCTCAGCCATCAAGTGCGCAGAGAGAGAGGGAGAGGGAGAGGGAGAGCCCCCAGGTAGGGGTGTGGCCTGAGGGTACCGTTGGGGGTCAGAGCATGGGGAGGGACCAGGGTGAGAAGGGTCCCTACCGGGTGTCCCAGTCTGGGGAGAGAGAGAGAGATAGAGGCAGACAGGGCCCGCCCCTTCCCTCCCTGCCGCCCCAGACCAGACAGACAGAGAGGTACCAGCCACCCCTGCCACCCCAGAGGGAGAGGGACAGGATGGGAGAGGACAGAGACCCCTACTCCCACCTCCCCCCTGCTGCCTCTGACACACCCCTGTCGGTGTCACAGTTCACAAGGTCTAGGTAGGGAGTGTTCGCATGAAATCTACTCTCTCTTTAGTCCCCCCCCCCTCCCTTACTCTCTCTCACTATCTGTATTGTCTGATATTATATACAGACTTAGTATCCCTCCCATGAGCAGGTCCCAGTCTGTGCAGCCTGGTGACCTTCTCTCTCTCTCTCTCTCTATCCCATATATTATATTCGTGCTCATGCCAGGTCCCAGTCTGTGCAGCCTGACCTTGTCTCTCTCTCTATCCCATATATTGTATACTATACATATTACACCCACCCAAGGTCCCAGTCTGTGCAGCCTGGTGAGCGGGGTGCCTCCACCGTGCCCTCCCTGGAGTATGCAGTGGCCAGGCTGACACAGTCCCTGGCATCGGCTCAGACACAGCTGGCACAGGTATGGTAGATGCATATGTATATGTATAAATGTATATATATATATATGTGTGTGTGTGGTTACATATCCCTGGCATCGGCACAGACACAGGTGGCTCGGGTAGAGGCTCTCTCTCTCTCTCTCTCTCTCTCTCTCTGTATATATATGTAAGCATAGGACATCCTCCCTCCCTCGCCCTCAGGAGCGCATAGCCGCTGCCTCCCAGACCGACTCTCTCTGTCTCTGTCTCTATCTCTATCTATATATATCTCTCTCTCTATATGTATTTATACATGGATGTCTCATCCCCAGGAGCGTATGGCCGCTGCCTCCCAGACGGACTCTGCCTGTGTTGAGGCATCTGAGACACAAAGGAGACTGAGTGCAGAGTACCAGCAAGTGGTGGCAGACCTAGGTACTAATCTCTATGTATATGTGAGTATAAATATAGAGAGAGTAGCTATCTGATCCCCAGTGACCCAGATGGGCAAAGAGGACATGAGTATTGTCGATATATATATATAGATTACCTCTCTCTGATACCAGTGACCCAGATGGACAAGGAGGAGAGAGAGATGGAGGCCCGGCATAGGGGGGAGAGGGAGAGGCAGCAGAGGCGCCTGCAGAGGGAGGGTGACGAGAGGGCAGAGAGAGAGAGGCAGAGGGAGAAGGCGAAGGCTGAGGCAGAGAGAGATGCCGCCAAGCTCCACAGAGACGTGGCACTGCTCGCATCGGCCATGCAGGTATGAGGCTGAAGTATCTACATCTATATACTATACATATCCGAATCTATATCTCTGCCCCACTCCAGGGTGTGCGGCAGGAGGCTGCGAGGGAGAGAGAGCGTCTGGAGCGGCACTACGACCAGGAGAAGGCGTCTGTGGTGGATGCCCTGAGGCTGAGGGAGGAGCAGCGGCAGAAGCTGCGGGACACGGAGAGAGACAACCTGAGAGACAGGGGCAGAGAGCACGAGCTAAGAGTAGGCCTGGCGGTGCTGAGGCAGAGGGTGAAGGAGAGGGAGGAGATGTGCAGGGCAGTGGAGGGTGGCCTAGGGGATGTATCCCTGGTGGATGACGGGCAGGATGACGATGTGATTGTGACAGCAGAGGGGGTCAGGGAGAGGCTGGTGGCCGAGACACACCGCAAGAACGCCATCCTGGATGCACTTGATAGAGTCCTCGGCCCTGTGCGTGTGTATGTCACACTCAGACACCTGGGCAGTGGCATTGATGTTATTGACTCTACCTCTGTGGCTGTCAATGGGGTGCCCCTGAGTGTCACGGGGGTGGTCAAGCCTGCTGCCCTGACGGCACCCAATGTGCACACCATAGTGCGCCCTGCCCTGACAGGTGGGTACATCATATAATCGTACTACTATATATACTACTCAATGCTACTATACATCTGTATATACTGCCACTGATACTCAGGTGGGTGCACCATCGTGTGTCTGGGCCCATCCAGTGGGGGCAAGAGCCACCTGCTGTACGGGGACCCCTTCTCCCCCTCCCACTCCCTGCCTGGCCTTGTCGAGCTGATATGCGCAGAGGCTCTGGGTGAGGACATGGGTGGGTCCAGTGGGGTGGACATTGCACCCCTGGGGGACAGCGAGAGGGGTGCTGTGTGCGTGCTCTCTCTCTCCCTGGGTGTGAGGGTGGGTGGCGCCATGATCGACCTCTTGTCTGATGATGCTGAGGCCAAGGTGCTCTCCCCCACCCTCCCCCCCTGCGGTGACCCCTGTGTGAGTATGGAGGGGGTCAGGGCCAGGTTGAGGCAGGGGCTGAGCCGGGCAGAGGCCTACGAGGCTGAGGGTCTTGTATGTAGAGTGGCTGTGCATGGGAGAGACTCCTTCACCAGGGTGACCACTCTAGTGGAGATGAGAAGTCCCACCCCCTATCTGTCTGACACCCTGGCTGCACTGGCAGGAGGGGAGGACCTCCCACCCGCCGCATGCGCCTCTGGGGAGGAGGCCTGGCTGGGACTGGAAGGCGCAGACAAGGTATATATGCCCATCACATATATATACATATATATATACCCGTAGATACTACTCTCTAACCCTTCAGGTCATTGTGCTGGCCATGCTCAGCCACGATGCCTCAGCCGGGGGTGCTGTGGCAGAGGTGGTCAAGGCCATACCTACTGTGCGTAATGTGGCCATCAGAGACCTGGGGTTGTAACAGTAATAGAGTGTACGATAGCGTTTGAGCATCGTTGCCTTAATCCAATGTAATCAGTCTATCCTTTCAGTACTCTCTTCACAGATTTCCTCTCCATATACTAATAGCCTGTCCTAGCACCGTGTACAACAGTTGTGAGAGACATGGGTAAGTCCAGGTCGAAGAGAGAGAGGGATGACGTGGGGGAGGGTGGGGATGGTGTGAAGACACCGCGCCAAAAGAAGAGTAAGAGCAAGGAGCACAAGTCATTGCGCCACAAGAAGAAGGGGAAGGGGGCCTCAGCCTTGACCCCAGTCGTAGGTGCTACACCTGTGGTTACCACTGTGGGCACCCCTGTGCAGACTGAGAGTGCCAAGGTCAAGGTGAAGAAGAAGAAGACCAAGTCGAAGAAGACCCCGTCCACTGCTGGTGCCTCCACCCCAAGCACTACCAAGGCAGGGGACGCCAAGTCCAAGGGCACTGTGAGCAAGAAGGAGGGAGCAACAAAGCGGCCTCACCACCTGAGTGTGTCTGAGACCCCCACCACACAGGTCACACCATCCACCCGGCATATCACCCCCACCCCTGTGGACACCACCCCTCGCAAGAGCAAGAAGAGCAAGAAGAGTGGCAAGACGCCCAAGGCAGTTGCTGACACCCCCTCTGCTGCCCCTGTGTGTGCCTCTCCCACTCCCATGGGCCACAGACAGAGGGTGTACTCGGGTGCCCTCATGTCCCAGATCCTGTCCCACCTGCCCATAGCAGATGTGGCATCCGTCATACAGGCCAGGTGACTGGTTCCTGATGTACTCTCTCTCTCCCCTTCTCGGTGTCCTCTCTCCCAGAAGCTCATTTCTCTCTTCACTCTTTATTCTAGACTGTATTCTATTCTAGACTGTCTCTTTCTCTCTCTCCCCCCCCCCCCCCCCCCCCCCCCCCCCCCCCCCCACTCATGTATACATACTTATACCTCACTTCCTTCGCTCACATCCAGGTTGGTATGACGGAGATCAGAGAATCCGTGTTCGAGTGCATCTCAACGACAAAAGGCCCCAGTGGCTACTACACCTTCACCCTTCCTGCTCAGTGTGAGACTGGATGCGCGGCCCTTACACTGATATCCAACAGGCACAGAAAGGTATCAGTATCAGTATCATAATAGTATAAGTATACAGATACTGATACAGATACTGTTGCTGATACCCTTACAGTGCTCTCCAACAGCCACAGAAAGGTATCAGTAGCAGTACATAGCATATAGTATTACCTTATACATACTCATACTGATATAGTATATTGTATACATATACTGATACTGATACTGATATAGTATATGCTGTATACAGTATACATATACACATACTGATACTTACTCTGATAGACAGGATCTGCCCCCCTCCCACGATGGTACGGGGTGGTCGCTTGCACGTATACTCGTGGAGAGTGACAATGTCACTGGCGAGCCCCGTATCGGGCTTGGAGACTGGCTGCCTGACCACAAAAGGGCGGGAAAAGGTATCAGCGTACCCAAGATTGTTGGTCATGATGTATACACATATATAGGTAAGTGACAATCTGTGTCTGCTTATCCCACTGACTATCAATCTGTATCTGATTATCACAGATACCCTCCTGCACCGGCTAAGTGGCGATTGCCGTGATGCCATATATACTGACAACACGGTGGCCACCTGGGTTGTGGGGCCGTGTATGTACTGCTTCTGCTACGGTGACCAGGTATACATACTATACACTACAGTCATGCAATCAAGAGGTAGTGTATACTATACTTGGCTTGTATACATTGAGAGAGAGATGGAGATTATGATATGCTACGGTGACCAGGTATAATACTCAGTAGTATAGTATACAATAGTAGCATATACCCATGTATAGTTTGTTATAATACTACGCTCATACTGCTACGGTGACCAAGTATATGTACTATGTATATACACTATATGTATACTCTCATATTATCAAGAGATAGCGCATACTATACATTGCATGAGAATGTTGAGAGGGAGAAAGAGAGAGAGAAATGCAATGGTATCCACTATATCGCTGGGTGATACTGTCCCCCCCCTTCTACCACCAGATGATGGAAATTCTCTCTCATGTATGCTATGTATTATCAGAGATACGTTTCTTCCTAGATTCCGATACTGTATGACTCAACCCACCCTCTAACATACGTAGATGATGCACATTCTATCCCTTGACGACCATGTGTGGAGGGACGTCCCCATGACGGCAGGTATGTGTACAACGATAGGAAGTATGATACAGAGAGCGGGGGAAGTCCCACAATGACAAACATCTATATCTGTATGGTGATATGACATGTGATGATATATGAATTACTTTGGTATATGAATAGTGTCAATGTATGTTCGCTCTATAATATATATACATATACTATACATCACTGCACTATGTATACTATATATTGTGCATACATTATATATATCCCACTACTGTCCCTAATAAGCAGAGGGCCTGGATCCTGGGTACATGAATGTCACTTGTGTGCTAGAGGGGAAGTTGGTCCTCTATGGAGGTATGCACATATGTCAATATATACATATATACATGATTGAGGACAAAATGGATAACAAATTAACGTGCATATGTATATGCCCGTGATATAAGTGGTTGCTCTTCTACGGCTACTACTCTATCTAACCCATATTCCTGTCTCTCTCTCTCTCTTTCAATGGTCTCTATGTATATGAATTTTGAAGATATATATGTGTGTATGTGACTCTAACTATCCAGGTACCCCTCTTTCCGAGGCTGACATGGCCCGTGATCCCAGGTTAGAGCAGGTATTACGCTATCAAGGATATAGCTATATATAAATGTATGTATATATATTGGACAAGTTCCACATTGTTACGGGTGAACACATACTGTATACTATATACATTATTTACTATATATTCATATCCTGGGATGTATAGGTGTAATAATTGATATATAGGTATTGAAACCCCTGGATGGAGGGGTAACCTACCTTCTAGGTATATATGAATGGAGCATTGAATCGTCAGTAGGAGAGCTTTGTCTCTCTCACACACACACACACCCCATATATATCTATGGATATGAATAATACACACTGTAATGTATATGTATGTTTGAGTATATATATAGATACTGATATACACTCTTGTACTACCCACCCAGGTCAGTGGGAGAGACGACTCCTATCGAATGTGGGTATTTGACCCAGAGAGAGAGCAGGAGGGGTGGAAGGTACGTGTTATACAATTATTGAATACAATTATCAGTATCAACAGAGAGAGAGAGAGAGAGGGAGAGCAGCAGGGTGGAAGGTATTGTGCGATGGTCGTGACATTCTATTGGGACATGGATATTGCGAAGAGATAAAGAGAGATGAGGGAAGAGAGAGTATGATGGTGTTCCTCACTGAATTAGTGAGTGACTGTATATATCCGCCACGGCTACCACTCTCGTCTATCATAGATTCTATTACCAATGGTAATTTACCATCCCCTCACCCCGAAGTGCCTAACCTGTCCTGTTCCTAAGCTAGCTGTTTCGTCTCTTTGTGCCATGGGAGACTGCATCTATGGAGTGACAAAGGAAGGTACGGGTCAAACTGTGCTCCTAGACCAGCATTCCAATCCCTCTGAACATCACCACAATCGATATCTCCTGAGAATGGTTACTTCACTCTTTTACCTCACCACCAGGCTGTCTCTCTCCCTACCTCTCTATCTCTCTATCTCTTTTTTCTCTCTCTCTGCATATAGATGTTCCCTCTCTCATCCCCTAGGCATGTGCACCTTCACTTTCTTTTCTCTCTCTCTCTGCAAGTATAATATTCATTGTATATGTACCCTCTCTGAGAGAGTCTCTCATCCCATAGGCATGTGCACCTTCACTCTTAGTGCCGGCTGGTCAGGTGGAGACGGTACCATAGTCTTCACCAGACAGCAGAGAATGTCCACATGCACTCCATACGGGGATAGGTACATACTCTACCAGCGGGTGGTAGAGGTTGGGGTTTACAGTCACTCGATGGGATGCAACACTCCCATCTGCCACTATGCAGCCTACGACACCCTGACCGGCAAGTGGCATGAGTGTGGGTCCTGTCCCGGTGGCATTGTATGTCATGACTCCGCTACTGACACACTCTTAGTAGCCCAGGAGAGCACGTGGAAGCTGTATCAGCTGAGGGAGAGAGAGAGAGAGGATACCTCCATTGAGCAGGCACCTCTTCTCAAGGTCCTACTGCAGCTCTGAGGAAGTTCATCATGAACTATGGTAGTGTATATCAGGCATGGTAAAAATAGGAGACGGCTCCGGGATTTGCCTCCTGATCCGTAAT